>RJLU01000018.1:0-265509 GCA_005356885.1 Cercospora cf. flagellaris
CTAACCCTAACCCTAACCCTAACCCTAACCCTAACCCTAACCCTAACCCTAACCCTAACCCTAACCCTAACCCTAACCCTAAACCGAAGTTCCGTTGACTTCGGCATCTAGCCTCATCCAAAACGCCTTTTGTCATGCTCTCGCTACCTCCTCAATTCTCACTCAACTGCCGACCCTTCGATAGCTTTCCACCCACGGAAGTGCATTTCTTCGCCATCTGAGATGCCATACGGCGCTCCGGATCCTAGACCAACGACAGCGGAATAGGTTTCCTTCTCCCACATCACGCTGCCTTCCTACGAACAGCGCATTTTCATATTCTCGTCCTATGCGTCACGACGCGCAATCCATCTTCTGAGCGGCGAATGCAGTGATAAAGAGCGGCACAGAAGGGTCAAGTCGGCAGTAGGACAATAATACGTTGAACAGACAGATGGGTATTGTACAAGCACAGTCATGAAGAGTACGTTCCGTCAACTGAACGCGGATTGGAAGAAGAGCAATAGAGAACTTGGCTTATCACGAGGCGGTCAAGCAGCGGACATGCAAAGCACTCACAACAATACATGAAAATGAGCACACGAAACAGCCGACTGCGGCTCTTCTCGAACATCTACACTTCGGCCTGGTGCAATGTGGACTCTGTTGTTCTCGGTCATGAAATACACGCGACGCCTCAATCCGCTCCCAGGTCGACCCCTTCATTCCAGGCTGACCCTCAGATTCGACAACCCAGCCGTCACGACCAATCAGGCTTGACAAGCTGGATCGCATACAAACTGGTTACTCCTGGAATTGCTCGTTGAGAAGTTGGGTAGCCTGGTGAGTGGTATGCATTTACCCTTGGCATTGGTGCGAAGCCCAGTTACCATAGCATTTTGCGCCGAACACTTCTTACTCCTCTGAGCAAACTCGACATTCAACAGGATGGCAAGGTAATCCTTCACTTCAGCCCTTCATTCCAGACCATCGGTCAATCCCGGCAAACCACTGTCCCGGCCAGTCAAGCCTGCAACGTTGACACGTGAGCGAGCTGATCTCCTAGGGAACCGCAGCTGAGCAGACTATTCGCGATACCACGTTGCTTCAATGCCTTCGGCTGACCCAAATGGACTGGCGAAACATGAAAATAACCTTTCGCATATATGGACAGCGCGGAACGCGTCAGCTCCCCCCATCCTGGAAACCCCTCCCACTCTGGCCACACCAAGCCAGGCGACTTCTCCCTCATAATGCTGGACTGGATCCGACCTGAAGCCTTTTGGAATTGCTCGTCAAATCTCTGTGTAAGGGTTGTAAGACGTGTATACTCGCATCAGTCTCGTCTTGTCCTTTCCTATCTCGATTCGCTCAACGTTGCACTATCGGAATGCCACGTGTTGCCGCTGGAAAAGTCCCTCAGCATGCGTGAAGACATTCAAGACGGGATTCTGCTCGGATCCAGGTAGCAGAGGCTCGACCGAATAGTTTGGCCATCCCTTGTCAGGAATGTACAGGTTTAGGGAGAGCGGGTCAGCAAGTGGCGAGCGGTTACCCGTCGAGAGTTTGTTCGACTTTCCAGCGAGCGATTCTGTCAGAGGCCGAGTCGTACCCAATCCAGCTTGATGGAAGTCCGAATTGATACGACACAAACAAGCACGTGCTGTCCAAATGTCGAAAGCCAAGGACCGGATAGGACGATCAGAACGAGGCCAAATGTCTACACGTCTGCATTGGCATCCTTGGGCAATACCTTTCGCAACACCTCTGACAATCCCAAGCGACAGAAAGAGCGGAGGAGAGAAAAACACAAGTAAGTGCCTGACTGGCGAGGCCGTCGCGACTCCGTAGAAGGTATTGAAAGGGTAGAAGGCGGTGCCACATGTAATCGTGAGTAGGCAGATCGTGCGACCCAGTATGAGAAGAGCTAGATGGATCCGCCGATGGCAAAGATGAGCCTGGGATGAAGGGACCAGGATGTGAGCTCGAAGGTCCATCCAAGTGAAGTGCAATCTCAACTGAGCGAAACGTACCAACACCAACGGCGAGAATACCCCATTGACTTGGCTTACTCAACGCTTTCACGAGCAGTTCCAAGAGAGTCCAGTGCGTAGCCGGTCGGGTTCATCGAGACTGAGATTGAATGGCCCAATCATGCCTCGACAAAGGGCAAGCGTACACCCTTCAGAACACCGGCACGGCTCTCCAACGAGTATTTCCCATTCAGCTACCAACTTGGTCGACCCAGGTGGCGAGCTGTCGCAACTGACAAGTCGCCTGACAAGTCGCCTGACTTGAAGTGGCCAGAATGGGAACGAACTGGCGCAATCTGTGCTAATGCGCACGCGAAGGACGATGCTCGCGTTCCTGTTGGAGGTTGGACAGCAAAAAGTGTTCATCGCAAAATGCACGGTCATTGGGCGAATCATGTTGGGCAAATGTTAAAGCTGATAACTCGTCTTGCTTGGCGTAGTCGAAGTGAAGAGCCATTCTCGCGGAGTGCCATCTTGACTGAGGAAGTTTCGCCTGTATAAACTTGATGGCTGGACTCCCACGTGGATGGGAGGTGTCCGATGCCGACATTGCGATAACGGGCCAGCGACCAGACTGCCAGCGTCATGTAAGCGAAGGATGCGGAGCAGAACGCTGGTGCATAAGTTGGTTTCCCCGCAATCGCCGAGGTTGAGGTTGAGGGATTCGAGGAAAGGGTTGGAATGAAGGGTCGAGCTTAGCTGGTCTCAGTCCATGGCATCAATGGCCTTTTCGCTGATCCTGCCTTGCCAGACCATTGGACCTCGATATCTCGTCCGACAGGCTGGAAACGATTGCAGGTGGCAGACTTACTTGCAAGCTGGCCTTCGTTGATTCGGCACCATCTGCCCAGTCACGATGGCATATCGGAAGCCACTGCCACACTGGGCAAACACGACCCTCCGCACCTTCTACAGAGTCGCGACGACATCGCTTTCCGTGCCTCGTCGATCGATCATACTCCCTAAACTCGACCAGCTTCGAGCTCGCTGGTTCTGGGGTTGCTCATTGGAGAGCCGCGCAAGCCTGATGGACATCGCGCTTCAAGCGCCTTCTGCTCATCCGAGTAGACTCGACTCATCACGACCTCGCCAATCAGGTCCATGCTCGCGCTTTCCACGCCGCCGCTCCTTTTATCGCTCGAATTTGCGAGCCATGTTGCTCAGAGACGGATGACAGACACGTCACGCTCCATTATCGACAGACCCCTTTCCTTGCCGGCCTTCGAGCTTCACGAGCAAAACTGTGGTGTGCATTTAGAGAATCACTGTTCTTCGCCTCGCATCTCGTCCCCAATTGGTCATTCTCGTGCGATGATAGCACTGATTGCGTCAGCTAGGTCCACCTTGGCCGCTTCAATTCAGGCGAATGCTCAGCTTCGATAGATCGATATCCCGGCCGATCCAGCTTGCCAAGCTAGAACGGCTTCGAACTGGTACCTCCCGGAATTTCTCGTTGAACATCTGCGAAAGCTTGGTAATTGGTATAACCTTGCCTTTGGCCTTGCTGCGAGTGGACCGGTCTCGATGACACTCCAATATGAACGCTTTCTGCTCATTCAAATTGACTCGGCCGACCACGACACCGCGACTGTCCCACCGCGCGAGCCCATTTCCGCGCTCCGCCACCCCTGGAGCCCATGCCCGCGCACTTCACGCCACCCCTTGTTCTGTCGCTCGACCTTGTGAGACTTCTTTCCTCAAGGAGGCCAATGTGGATCCTGTAGTCAACACTTGTGTTCGGTGTATCGTGTTCAACACTCCGCCGGAAATGTTCATTGAAGACATGCACAAGCTTGCAGAATGGTATACGCTTGCCCTTTGTCTCGGCACGATACGCCCGGTCAGCTTGACAACATACAAGAACGATCCTTTAGTCTTGTCCTTGACCAATACTCCTACCCAGCCTCGCAGCTTCGACTCTGCTTCTCGGAGTTCTCCATGCGCTTGGTCTCTTTTTGAGAATGCTTCATCCTCGTCTTGAGCAGGCACTCTTTCCGCGAGTGATATGCTTCCACGTTACGGAGCGCTCGATGCCTCTCAACTTTCGTTGGAGAGCTACGCTCATTTAACGATGCGCTAAATACCTGGATCTGGCCGGCAATTGGGTGCGAAATGTGGAGACTGGCCTCCCAATGGGTGGTAGATTTCTGATGCCGGCATTGCGATGGTGGGCCATTGACCAGACTGTGTGTGGGAGGCGTTCCTCACGAACTTCACCAAAACCTTGGATCACGCCGGCCGCTGAATACAAAAATTGCTGTATGGCAGCCGACTACACACTCTGGGAGTCCACGTAGGTGGAGGTCAATTCTGGAATGCCGGTGGGCATAGTATGCCCATGTGCTAAGCAGGTGTCTGATATCGGCCAGCATTGCGATGGTAGGCGAGTGACTACACCAGGTATAGAAGGCAGCTGCTAGTGTTATGTTGCCGAATGAAGCGGAGCAGAATGCTGGTGCATAAGCTGATGCCGCCGCACTCGCTGAGGCTGAGGGATTCGAGGAGATGGGTCCGAATAAAGAATCGAGCTTGGGCACGGCGTGCTCAAAGTAAAGATTGTCGTGCGCGCGGTAATCGTCCACGTAAAGCAAGCTGTCAAAATGCCGGCTGCTTCCAGGAGTCCGCGGGTCGTTGCTGTAGGTTTCGTCGGTGGTGGATGATTAAGGTCCATTGCCACACTCGGTCATCGATACTCTCTCGTTTAATGTTCTATCATTTCAGCACGCCTGAATCCTGGAGGCCTTTTACAGCATGCAGGATTACATCCTAAACTGATACAGTCGAAGTTCTAGTGAAGCCTTTTTGACGGGCTGAATCTCTGTACAGAGATTGTTTCCTCAAGCAATCTGGGGTCTGTAAAAGGGAGACCGGAATGCAGAAGAGAGATCTCGGTGAAGCATGTGCCATTCTATTCAGACTTCTCCCTAGCCCGATAGCTGACTACCCTTTGTCCCAGCTCGATGCGTTCAAGGACGAACATCGCAAGCAACACGCTATAGAGCCATGAGACTCATCATGGACCGTCTGGGGACATACCTTCGCAGGAGGTTGTAGTTCCACGCTCGGAGAGCGACGATGTGATGGCGGATCGCCTTGGAGGGAAGGCTCTCGCGGTACTTGGCCTGTCAGCCTCAAGATGGCTAACGCCGTGCGATGGAGGTCGGGTGCACGGTCCGTTGCCAGCGAACCCTCCTCCAGTAAATACTCGCTGTAGGCAGACTGTGTTTCCATGTCCTCCTTAAGACTTGCACCCACTCGGTCCTGATATGCGCAATCCTCACTCAGAGACGCACGCTCCTTGTTCAGAGACGCACGCTCCTTGTTCAGAGACGCACGCTTCTTGTTCAAAGAAGCCTTGCGCTCTTTGTACTCGGTAGTAACATGTTCCAGCTGACGACGAAGTGCCTCGTTCTCAGCCTCGAGGTCTCGACATCTCTTGGCCATGCTAGCCTGTTCGACCGGCGAGCTAAGGTCCTGATCGCCTGCGAGATCTTTGATGCTCGATATGGCGGCGTAGGTCTGGCCAAATGTATTCAGCGCTGACACCAGCGGATGAAGCTTGCTGGCTGGCTCGAGGTGGAAAGTGCCATTCTCCTGGAATTTGGTCTTTTCGCCGATCTGGAGGATGCCTCCTTCGTTCAATTGCCTGTTGATGTATACCACTAAGGCGAATAGCAGTGTCCAGTAACGGTCAGATGTAGCGTCGTCGCCTTGGTAGTCAACGACGCCTGGATATTTCGCCTTGAAAGCGTCGTATTCCGGCGATTGGCGGCGGAAAATGTGGCAGGGTGAAGGAAGCTCTTCACGCAGCTCGGTGCTTTTCTGCTCCACTGCAAGATTGTGTGCAACATGTAGATGAGCCGAGCACATCTGTAGGCTCCGTCGAGCTTCTTCCGGTCCTCCTCGGAAAGAGATTGAAACGTACTGCGGACAAGACGGGCTTTGTCAGGGTCTGAAGACAGCACCAGACTCAACGCGTTGCTCTCCGTGAGCGGCTTGTCCTCGCCGCTGCGCCCGGCTGTCGCACCTCGGTGCTTTTTGCGCCACGAGAGGCTGACTCGACCGTGTAGATACTCCGGAGCCTGCACCAGAGCATCAATAAGAAGCTGACGGAACGATTCCTCTGCTGTCTCCTCATCATTTCCGAAATTTAAGCAAAGTGCCTTCTGGAAGTCTCCCTTCCCATCTGGCCAGATAATTCCACGCTCCCGATGCTTTTCAAATCTCGCAGGCGCAATCTCTCCGCCTACATAGGGCGCGCGATCTGCAGCTTGGCCGGCTCGCATCTTCAGTGGGTGATTGGGAGCAGGATGTTGTGTTGAGTGGATGCGAGGTCGGCACCAGGAATTGGTGGAATGAGACTGCGGAGCAGCCCTGAGGTGGGCGATAGTGGGGCAGAACTCTTATGGGAGGCGACGAAGGGTGGCGGTCGCGAGTATGAGAGACGGTCGTCGGTAGCGAATGTAAGGAGGCGGAGAGGGTTGGTGGTGCTGATGAATAGCAGTGAAAGCGGAGTGTTAAAGAGGTGTTGAGGCGAAAGGAGTCACTGCCTAGCGGGCAAGGCGACAGCGACACGTGCACGAAAAAAGTTTTGTGCGCTGTTTGACGCGCGGTGCAGCAGCTGCTTCACATGCTTCACGGTACGGCGTCAACGTTCACTCGATGAGCATCTCTTGGCGCGAAGATTCGACCGTGCTCGCAGCTTCTCTTGGGCCATCCTGTGGCTTCTAGTGGGCGTCGACGGTCGTAAAGCTCGGAAGAGCCGGTGTCGTGCCATTGCATGACGGGCGAAAGAATGAGGGTGTGAGACTCGAAGCGCGAGGATGTTGAAGGAGAGAAGGCAGCGTTGATGGAAGCTCGTGCAACGGGCAGTCGCCTGCGAGCGTCACAAGCTGAGCACGCTCAAATGTTAGCGTAGCCAAAAGTGGCTGTTGTCGCAAAATTGCGAGATATCTTCAAACACACTTGCGGTCAGCAGGAGATAGCAGATCATTATTGCTTTTCCGGGATTCTCGAGTCCTGGTTTGGGATCGATACCGTTCAGTACGACCAAGAGAGTGAGGGAGTCTGTAGATATAAACAGTGCTTGTACCAATGTCTAAGATGAACTGAGGACTATGTATTCCATAAGGGCAGTGTGCGATCATCGGACAAGAGATTGACATAATTAATGATGCTTTCTTGGAAATGACAAGATTCGCACCCACTCAGTCAGGCCGAAAACCTAGACCAGACCTTTGCCAGCACCATGCTGTGTTCAGGTAATTCACTCCTTATCTGCCTCTTGCTCTTAGCTATGCACTTTCTTGTCGTATAATCTTTGCAAAGTAAGCCTTGCAAATGCTTCCATAGTATTTGGGCCCACGATTTCCGCCATGGCAATCTCCAGCCCAAGATTACGACGAAGGAAGCCAGTCATTTCGATTGCCACCAACGAATCTATCATCATCCCTCGGAAGCGATTGAGTTGCACTTCATCAGCATCAGGGCCGATGATTCGACGTGCAATTACTCGTAACAACGTCTCTTCTGCTGCCGCAGTCTTCAGCTTCTCCGGATCGTTCTGAGCCATTTCCAAGAAGGTTTTGTCGTCGTCAGGCATGTCCATGGCGCCTCGACTTCTCATTGCTTTTTGTAGCACCGGATAAAGGCGGAAACGTGCGTCTTCGCTCCATGCCGGCCGCACGCTGCTTGCAGAGGTACTCATGCCGGCAATAATCTGGGAGCTGGAGCTTCCAGGTTCCCAATGCTTCGAGGAGGCAGCATGGCTCGTCTTGATGGCCACCGACAGGGATTGTAGGACCTCCTTCTCTTTGAGAAACCGTACACCCGTAGCGCGGGCTGCAGTCGCGAGTTTGGGCATCTTGAGAAAGCACCCAATGTCGCCGACAGCACCCAAGTTGATGCCTGCCGCCGGGAGGTTTCGCGACCGTCGATATTGGACAAAGGCATCGAGGAAGGAATTGGCAGATGCATAGCTGGCCTGCCCGATTGCTCCACAGAGACTGGAGATGGAGCTGAAGACAACGAAGAAATTCAGCTTGCTCGAATGTAGAGCGTGGTGAAGATTCCACACGCCGTTGACTTTGGGCCCTTGGACCACGCGCCAATCCTCGTAGGATTGCTCCAATAAAGGCATTGACTGTGGCAGATCTCGTTAGTCTGTCAACTCCATGTCTTAGTAAATGGAGAACTTGCCTTCAATACCATGCCGAGGTGAATGACTCCCACAATCGGCTTTGGGCTGCTGTGGACGGCACGTTTCACGTCCTCCATCTTGGCTACATCTCCTGCAGCAGTGATTACGTCGCAGCCTTGAGCGCGAAGCTCGTGGAGGAATGTTGCATCTTCTTCGCCGGCACCAGCACTGCGTGAGAGTATCGTGAGATATTTCGCACCTCTCTCCACCATCCAGCTGCAAACCGCCCGACCAATGCCGCCAAAACCACCAATGATCAGGTACGACGCATCTGATGATAATACGACATCAATGTCGTTGCTATGAACGTTGGGACGGGACCCCGCTGACTTCATGTCGATGAGGACTTTCCCGAGATGTGTCCCTCGTTGCATATACGCCAGTGCCTGTTGCACCTGTGAAGCTTTGAATGTTCTCACAGGTTGTATAGGCCGAATCTTTCCCTGATTGCCCAAGCTCATCAGGCAGCCTTTGACTCTACAACATGTCAGCGCCGCACAAGGTGCTTGGCGATCGTATAGATTCCACTTACTTTGCGAAACGTTCCGGGACTTGGGCGATCTGAAGCATGTCCACGCCAATGAAGCTTCTGTTCGCACCGAAAGGCTGCATCTTCAAAGATCCATGACCCGCAAAGTCCCTTTTCCCGAGCTCAATCATCTTCCCGAAGCTCGCCACGCATTTCCATGATTCGTGAAGAAGTTCGCCGGAAAGCGAGTTCAGGACGATATCACATCCAGCTCCGTTAGTCACGCGGAGCAAATCGCTCACGAAGGAGGCATCTCGAGAGTGGAAGATGTTCTCTCTCGGAATATCGTAGGCTTCCACGAGGTATGCGGCTTTCAATTCGCTTCCCACGGTGGCAAATATCTGGAATCACATATCAATGAGCACACGTGATATGAGTTCGCCTCCATGACGGTGTCTATAACTTACTTTAGCGCCCACTCCTTGACAAACCTGAATCGCTGCCTGGCCTACTGCCCCAGACGCCGAGTGAATCAAGACGGTCTATAGAATCGTCAGCTTTTGATAGTCCGCGGAATACGGTGGTGCTCTGACCTGATTCCTCTGCAGCTGTCCAACCACTTGCAAGGAGTACACAGCAGTGGCGTGCGCAACCGGCATCGTCGCGGCCTCGTTGATGGTGATCTCTTCGGAAATCATGGAGCAGCTTTGCTCGGGCACAATGACCCGTGTGCACAACAGTCCGGAACCCATTGCGGATACTTTGTCGCCAGCTCTAAGTCCTTTGACGCTGGTACCGACGCGACGGACGACACCACCCGCCTCCAGCCCTAGCCCATGACCGTCGCTGATGAGTCCAGCCGAAACCATGATATCCTTGGCGCTCCTGTCAAATTCTGTACATCAATGCGGAGGGAGAAAGAAGAAGACTCACTCGGAAGTTCAGTCCAACAACATGCACATCAATCTCGACCTCGTTCGGTTCCAGCGGCCGGGAAACAGCGTGCTTCCAGCGCAGCGTTTCCAACGACGGCGGAGACCCAATTGTCAATGCCATCGGATCATCGTTCTTTCCACTGCTGATTGTAGTGATCTGACTTACGCAATGCGTAAGTGGCATCCAATGGCATCTCGGGACATGAACTACGCCCTTCCACAAGGCGAATTCGACGTCAGGCGTCCCTTGTCCAACGCTAGACTGGCTTAAAAGCTCCCGATGGACTTTGACAACCGCTTTCGCCGCGCCATCATCGAGTTCATCAACTTCAAAAGTAGCAAAGTCATGGCTCGACTCGTAGCGCGCAGTCCGTGCAAGACCGAGCACAAGGCCTTGAGCAGGATCGCTACATTTCATTTGCACCGACCGAGTGACCCACAGAGTCCTCCTGTGCTGTGATAGGTATCTGATCAGAGCATCATAATTCTCCTTGGTAATATCCTGCAAGAAAGGTTGTTCCACATCAATGAGTACGATCACATCTGTCTTGGCTGCGGGAGCCGTATGTATGGTGTGCAGCTGAGTTTTATAGCCGGCTTGCCTCAATCGTTGATCTACATTCTGAACCCAGGCGTGTGAGCGGTCGAGACAGATCAGGTCGATCGCGCCCGGAGTCGGGGTGGACTTTGGTTTGATTGAAGATACTGTGACTTTGGCGGACCATGAGTTGCCGTAGTCAGCAGAGGTGTAGGAATAAATGTCCTCGAGTCCTTGTTCAGCTAGGGCTTTGGTCCACATTTCTTTTGGATAGGGCACTTTGCTGCTTAGTCGATCGCCGAACAGAGACGCAACCGGCGGAGCGGCCTTCGATGTAGTTAGTATCAATAACAACAAAAAAACTCAAAGACCGCGTGTTGGCGCTCAACGTACCATGAAGTAATCCGCAACGGGGACCGCTGTTAAATTGGTCAGCGATGAATGTCGCAGCACGCAATGTTCGTAGACTTACGTGGCGTGATCTCGTGGACGATGAGACGACCTCCCGGCCTTAGTACCTTGATGATGCGGGAGAGCAATCCAGGGAAATCCGCATACTTCGGTAGATCGTAAGGCGCCATGATAAAATCAAAAGAGCCTTCTCGCAGCCCTTGTTTCGTGAATTCTTCTTCAAGTGTGAGGCGTTGAGGTTGAAACCCATCAATCTCACCGAATCTCTCATCAGCTTCCCGCAGTAGCTCGGCTGATGCTGTTGCGAACCTGAACTCGGAAAAGAGAGCGACGGATTCCTTAGAGTGCAAGCAGCTCAACAGCGCTGCTGTAGTCCCACATCTTTTGGTCCCAATCTCTAGAACTTTCAGGTTGGGGTTGGCATGTCCCATCAACGACACGGGTCGACCCAAATAGAAGACGGTCGAAGTGAAATCATATACAGTCGGCAATCCTTTATCCAGGAATGCATAGGCCATGGGTGGAATCTTCCCCTCCATCATCTCGAGGAAGGGCTCCAAAAAGCCGCGCATCGGCTTCAGGGCCGCATCCGACCCCTTAATCGCTCTCTCGATGTCCGCGCGATATCTCGGTCGGGATGCACCAGGCTTCAGTGGCCACTCGTCCTCCAGCGGAAGGATATCTCGTAAGATCTCGCGAATTCGACCTTTGTTTTCTGCCATCAATTCGTTGAATTCGACTCGTAGCGTGGACTCGAGGGATGCGACACCCATCCCCATTGAATCTGACCATTCTTCTGCTGCCATGATTACCATCTTGATGATAATCCCCATCTGTTTGGTCTTGACTTCTGAAGGAGAGACGAGATCAGATGAGGGTAGCAAGTCCATGCAGGGCCGCCATTCTATCCGGGATCCTAGAGGTACGTTCCCAGTCTGAGGGGCCTGATACTTGAGTGGAAAAAATCTGGCTCCTTTGATGTGAAGAGCTAATCTGCCATCTGATGTCGCTGTCACCGCGGCACCAGATGTCATGTCCAAGCCACCATCACGGGTTTGGGAAAATGCAGCTCTTGCGGCGAAAGAGGTTGCGTTCGCCGCGACGCATATTTCTCCAATCGAGATTGGTATGCCGAGTGTATGTAGATTGCGCGAGAGTCCTTTGCAACCAGCTACACCAGACAGCTGAAACGCTTGGTCGATAAGTATTGGGTGAACAAGATATGCAGCAGCAACATCTGTGTCACCATCGATTTTGGCGTTACCGATAGCCTCGTATCCCAGAGGGGTGCATGAAATGTCACGAAGCCTCCGGAACTGTTCACCATATCGCAGTCCGTGATCCGCCATGGTGTTGTACCACCCATCGGCGTCGATTCGTCTCGCTAACGGATGTTTGGGTGGGTCAGGGAGGTCAGCGTCGTTGGTGCCTCCTCTGATTTGGCCGACGCAGTGCTTCTGCCATTTCTTTCCATCAAATGAAGAGACTGTGAAGTTATACCATGAAGCATCGAGACTATCAGTCAGCTGAACAGGCTTCAAGCTAGTTACAATCTCTGTAATGGTCTGACTTTGTAACACCAGGGCAGACCTAATAAAAAGCTCGCGGATGGTATAGCCAGATATTTGCGTTTGTTGGCGGATGGCCTCACCCAACATGCAGATGTATCCCGCGCAAGGGAATACGATCTCGCCAGCAACGACATGGTCCAGAGTCCAAGAAACCTGCTCAATACTGAGACATATCCTCCATGACGGCTCGGAGTCAGGCGACTGTAATGTTCGAGAGCCCAGCAGCTCATGTGCTGGATACTTGACATTCCTCCAGGTGCGGCTCATTCGATTCTCGTGCCAGTGCAGCTTGTCATGGTGCCAAGAGTATGGAGGTAAATCCGTGAGCAGCTTACCGAAGCCATTGATTGCAGACATGTCGATTGATATCTGGCGAGCATAAAGCTGGCCAGCAATTGAAAGCACGGATTCCACGTCGTGTCTTCCTCTGTTCAGTGATGGAATGCAGTCCACTTTGAAGTCGCCCTTGTAGACGTTGAACATGTCGCGCATTGGACCGAGAAGTGCTGGGTGTGGACCAATCTCCAAGAACAACGTGTTGGCTTTCAGGTCGCTCAATACTGCTAAGACTGCCGTGCTGAACAGGACAGGGCTCGTCATGGTCTTGCCCCAGTACGAGGCATCGAGGTCGCCCGTGCGGTTGATCATTTGTCCCAAGCTACTGGAGTACATCGGTTTCATACTTTGTCCACGCGGGTAGACATGAGTCGTTATGAGTTTCGCGTACTCAGCGGCAGCGCTCTCCATCGAAGCTAGTACTTTGTTAGGCAATGTGACGGAGATACTCTTGACGTTGTCTTACCGGAATGATAGGCCGTCTTGACCTGGAGCCTTTTCTGCGAAGCGTCAGGGTAACGCTGAGCTATCTTTTTGAGAACATTATCAACATGCGCAGCCTCTCCGGCAATAGTAAAGTTCCGAGGGCTGTTCTCACACGCCAAGGTCACGCCATCGGTCAGAAAGGGGCCAATGAGCTCTTTCTCCAAGCTCACAGCGGCCATGGCTCCTGGTGTACCATGTGACTTGATTGTTCGGCCTCGGTAATAACTCAGGGCGATAGCAACATCGATAGAAATCGCTCCAGCAGCACACGCTGCTGCGATCTCACCAGATGAATGGCCGACGGACGAGTCAGGAGTGACCCCCCAGGCGGCGATGAGGTTGACTAGGCCAAGTTGGACAGCGGTGCAGATCGTCTGCGCTACGTCTGCATCGTCGAAATCGCCTTCTCGTGCCTTGCCTAGTACCTCTAGACGGCGTAAGCAAATGGCTCAAGTCAAAATTTTGTTCTTGACAAAGTCACTTACTCTCGATGCTCCAGGACGGTGGGTCGGGTAGCCGCTGCAGTGCCGCATCCATATCCCTGATATCGTTCAAGAACTTGTCAAAATGTTCCATTAGAGTTTTGCCCATTCCCAGCCATTGAGTCCCCTGACCGGAGAAGGCAAAAACGACGGAAGAGAAACGAATCGTCTGGGAGAAAGCAGGTACGTCTGTGAGAGCCCCTCCTGAAACGAGGAATGAACGATGAGAAAGGTGGTTTCGCCGACAGCCCAGTGTATATGCAACATCGTTCAAGGAACCCGGGGAGTTGTTCAGGTATTTCGTCACGGCTTTGGCCTGACCTCGAAGCGAAGTCTCACTATTGGCTGAGATAGGTATTAGTTTCCAAGGGCAATTCGTTCTGGAAGCATGTTCCGCCGGCTTTGATGGCACGGCGGAAGGACCGGATTCTAGTATCACCTGAAGCTGTCAGAAAGACATCTGAGATGAATCTAGAAATAGGTGGACACACATGCACATTTGATCCCCCGGCTCCCATGCTGCAGACACTGATTCTCTCAGCACAGGCTTCCGGAAAAGGAGTCGGCTTCAGCGGGACTGCCAAGCCGGCCGACTCGAATGGAACTGCCATCAAACAGAGTCAACGAAGAGGCCGGGGCGCAGTCTTTGCGAATGGTTCACTTACTTTGCGGATTCGGTGATTTCATGTGAATATTGGGGGGGATGATTTTGTTTTCCAGAGCCAATACGGCTTTAATGATGCTCGTGATCCCCGCAGCGCCCTCAGAGTGGCCGACGTTGGGCTTGACCTGCTCGAGTCAGTGCCTGTGAGCGGCGGCCGTAGTGTTGACTTACTGCTCCGATCAATACTCCATCTTTAAAGACGTTGGCAATGGCTGCGGCTTCCGTGACATCCCCCTTCTGTGTTCCAGTTCCGTGGCATTCAACAAATGCCGTCTTTGAGAAGTCTCGAATCCTGGCCTTTGCATAAGCTTTCCGGATGACCAATTCATGGGCCTCCTCTTTTGGTGTTCCAGGGCTGTCTTGTCTTCCATCCGAGTTTGCGGCAGTTGCGCGGATGACAGCACGAATGGAGTCTCCGTCTCGGATCGCGTCGTCCAGTTTCTTGATGAGGATGGCATTGATCGCTTCGCCTCTCCCGTATCCATCTGCATCTGCGTCAAAAGTCTTGCAGATACCGCCGGCAGAGACTGCCCTGCAGGCAGCCAAGGACGCTGTTAGAGTAGGAGTTAAGTGAAGACTTGCGCCGGCTACGATGGCTGCGGGACATTCGTTGGAGTAGAGTGCCTGACATGCAGTGTGTAACGCAGTCATCGACGAGGAACATCCCGTCTTGATCGTCACACTTGCAATCGTTAGCTCCACATATGAGATTTATCACAACGCCGTCTCACGTACCTTGGGCCTGTGATCTCCAGGACTTGAGACACCTGATTCGCAACAAAAAAGTCTTGTGATCCCACAACCTGTTTCCCGATCATTCCCTGCTTATCAATCGTACTGAGCTCCTGCCAATCATTGCCAAATACGCCGACGAAACATCCAATTTCTTTACCGCGGAAGTTGATCTGACCAGCATTTTCCAAGCAATCCCACGCGACTTCTTGTAGGAGCCGCTGCTGTGGATCAGTCAAGGCAGCATGGTGGTCGGCTATGTTGAAGAAACGAGCATCAAAATGTGCCAGATTGTCGTGGAGAAAGTATCCTCGAATCTGCGATTGTGCGGCTGTACTGCCCTTTTCGTCTTCTTGATTCTCGATGTCGCTTGCTTCATTGTCATATCTCGACTTCGGCAAAGGTCCGTAGCCATCCCTCCCCTCAATCAGTAATTTCCAAAAATCTTCCGCAGTGCGCACTCCACCAGGAAGTCTCATTCCCATGCCGATGATTGCAATTGCTGGAGGCGGCTGCCCTGAGACAAGATCCAGCTGAGACGCATGTTTGAGGTCTGGAGCGTGATGTTCGCCATCTATACCATTTGTATACTCACCAGAGCCGTTCATGATGGAGTGTCGACGCGTCGAGATGGTCAGTACTTGCTAATTGTCAAAGATGAGTCCTGGAAGCAGACTACATGAGAGACTGAATTGGCGTGTTGAGTGCGAACAAAGATATGTACCTGCAGCTTTTATCCGAGCATTGCATCACTCGGCATGCGAGAGCAGCTACAATACTACTGTAGCTGATTGTAGCTGCATATTGGACCATTTTGCGCAAGCTAACCAACTCAACTCTACATGAGGCGTGCGACGAAGAAACCATGTAAGACTAGCGAATCGAAGCTAGTCGCAAAGCGGAGAACGTATGATTAATAATTGGAATTAGTAGCCTGTTTCTTCAGTGCGAGGTAGTGGCTAGTCGCAAAGCGGCAAGCGCAGACTGACACATCAAGGAATGAATAGCTTGGTTCTCGACTGCGAAATAGTGCGACATTTGCGGTGCGTTAGCGTTCCATTTGACAAACAAGGTTCGATCCATGAGATCTGCAACGGAGATCTTTGAAACCTTCGTATATGGGCTTTTACGTACTACTCATTCGTCATACGTACACCGGTCGCTAAATGGGACACAGAATGGCACGTAAATTGGAAGATTGATTGACCTCGCCTCGAAGACGCCGCTGACTATAGATGTACGTATGAACTCAAGAAAAGAGTCGTCAACCATTGGCACTTAGATTATCCTGGTAGAGCTCCTTCCTCCTCTTTCGCTACAGCTTCCAGATTGATCATGCCCAGCCGATCGTAGATAGACCTGGCGCGAACATATGGGTCCAGGTAGCAGTAGTTGATGCGCAGTTTTCGAGCGACGTCATCTCGTTTCTTCCGGATTTCGTCTGCATCTCCTCCTTTGCTACTGATCCATTGCTTAGTGACGGTTTCAAACTCGGTGTAGAGATTGCGGCGTTCGGATTCCAGGCCGTCTCGTGTGGTGGTGTCCTGCATGCGGTCATTCTCTCCGTTGCGTGGCTCGATGTACTTCCACTCAAAATCTTCATCTCCCCCTTTGCCGTCAGTTAGTATGGAGTCGCTGCCAGTGGGAGCGTGGAACGCCGACATACCTAGCTCTTTCATAATGCGCTCCTTCTCAATGAATTCCTCCAATTCCAGGACACCGTTGGCAAAGTGTACTTTGCCTGTCACAATTGGAGAAAACCAGTTCTCAAAAGTGGAACGAATGTCTCCCACCGTCAATGGGGCATTGTATAAGATGGCCGAGTGTAAGGATTCAGGATAATGGGACCCAACACAGTTGACGAGGAATCTGACACATGGTGCGTCAGTGGCCGATCATGACCCATGGTAAAGGGATTCAATACCTGATAGGCTCATAGTCGAGATTCCGGAGCCCAAAGTCGGTAAAATCTATGAGCAGCGTTCCTTGAAGGGCATGCCAGGTCAGCGAATTCAGACGGTTATAGCTCGCCATGATGTCCAGGCAACTTACCTGCCTCAACAGGCGGCTTCAGCAACAACCTGCCGGTCTCAGACTTGAAAATCGTGAATCTCTGCAATGAATTGGTAGAGTTCTGCAAGAACGTGACATTTGGTTCCTCGTGGGGGTGGAGTCGATTTGTCATAATCAGGTGATTGACATTCCGGCCACTAAGATCGGTCTGATGATAAAAGCTCCTACCCTGACGAAGCTGTTGCATGAAGCCATCGCCTTCTTTCTTCAGTCTAAGATCGTCGTCCTGAAGGGAATCTGCCAATTCTTTTGCTTCGCCTTCAGCCATGAGCTTCTCTATGTTGGTCTCGTCCCGCCACCGAAGAGACGAAGAAATGGTTTTGAAGGCTGCGCTGATGTCCCTGTCCACGTGGTCAACCAGGAACGAATACGTGTCGAAGCAACAAGGCTCACCATTGTCGGTAGCGGAGATAACGCAGGAGAAGTGAGTCGGGATGTTCCAGCTTCGCGGCAGCCCACAGGCCTTGACGCAGCGTGTTCGGGTCCCAGATACTCTTTTCTGGAGTCAAATGAAGCACGGAGCCAATTTCTCCTGGTACTTTCGACAATGTGTCCGCTCCCCAGCTACTTCCTTGTTTCGAGTCCTTCTCTGACTCCGCTATGACCTTTGCAAGCTTGTCCGCTTCTTCTTTATTAAGCATCTGGGTCGCGACCGCTATCTTGTACCATAGCGCTTTCAACTTGAGTTCTTGCTCCTGAGAAAGGTGACCCACTAAGCCGACACTGGCGTCAGTCTCTTTCTGAAGGTTGTAAACATGGCAAGGTTCTGTAAGTTTCACGTACAGTGGCCGCTAAGTTCTGTTTGGTCCATCTTGGTACGTGCGGAGCAGCACAGGTCGTTTCAGGGGATCTAGTAGGAATGTGTTAGTAGATGAGGGTGAGCAGTACCAAGAGGCCTGACTCAGTAGATAATCTAACGTCTTTTAAGTGTCAGTGTCAGATGCGTCCATCGGACCTAGACGAAGGGTCTGACAGTTCAGCGGAGTGTATCAAGCTCTTTGCAGCAATTCTTGGGCTTGCGGAGCTGCATTGCAGGTTGCATTAGCCCACCAGCAATAGATACGGTAGCAGTGTGCCATTCGACTGGCCACTATGCTGGCGCTAGCACAGCCTGTCGATCATATGACGTCTCGAGCTCTACGGCAAGATCCAACGATGCGTTGATGGATCTGCAGATCGAGCTGCGACGACGAAGCAGCAAGCCCTTGAGCTCCTCCATGCACGACGCCAATGGTGCTGATACCCACGATTCAAAGACCAATTCTAGGATTCCGCGGATCAAAGCCTGCCTTCCATGCTACCAAATTCGTCTTTCCATCACACGCGCGCCTAGCTCGCAGGCCGCCAGCATTCCGGGGCACTTCTGGGCTAAGTGGCATCTTCCTGCAATGCTGCGTCCTGTGTGTTATACTAGTTCGGGCGCGGACGGAGCAGAGCATCAATCTTTTCGCGAGATGTCAATGTCACATTACCAGAACCCCATTACTTTCTGAGGTCCTGCACCTGGCAGAGGAGCAAGTACAGTCTGATTGTTCTGTGACCCAAGCTTCTCGATCTGAGATCCACGTTCAGCCACTGAGCCGGCAGCTCCTTACAGCGCGTCGGATCGCCGTACGGTTTACTGATGAACGAGAGCTGCATCGAGGTCCTCATGATCGAGAAGCCATAAGCTAGCGGCGCATTGTGTTGTAGTCGCTACCGCCAAAAGAGGCTCAACAAGATTTGGGCATCACATTTTACTAGTGGAAATAGTGACGATAGGTAAATTCTGCTTTCCATACATGATGCACTGGCCAACATTCTGCAGAAGCGGTAGCTAGAGAAGTACGCGATTGGACAGAATCTCCTCCGAGCCAAAGTTGGTTTAGAACATCGGGCAGAAGGTTTCCGCTTCTGGTTTGGCTTCGGCACCGCGATAAAACACTAACTATAAATGGATCCTGTGATATCCTAACACAGGAGGAACGCGAGACCCTAGTCGAGCTTGAACTCCGTTCTGGGTTGTCGAGCTAATCAGTGGTAGACAGAGGTCGCTAACCTTAGAAACCTCGTTATGATAGCTCGGCTGTTGACAATCAGCTTCAACACTATATTCGGCCCTTTCTCTGTCCCAAAAATACACATCAAGATCGAGGCTCGGCCGCAGAGTAGACTCGATCAATATCAGCCTTGTACTGCTCGAGTAAGGACTGCCTCTTCAATGATCCCTTATCCGTAGTAGCCGAGAGGTTCTCTCTTTTTTGGAGAATAAGGACCATATTCCTCTGGATTGCAGCATATGGGTGAGACTTCTTGTTGGCCCTTTCCACGAACGGCCAGATAGCGTCTCGAATGGAATCGCGCTCCTGATCATTCATGGGCTGCTGCACAGGTACGACGAGGAGAACGGTGGCTGGACGGCCGTCCATCCCTATGATAGCGGTATCGACTAAGGGAGACTCCTGGATCCTCATCTCCATGTCGCCAACATTGATCCCCTGTCCGCCAGCGAGCGACACCAGGTCATCCTTGCGACAGACAAATCGCCAAAGCCCCGATTTCTGTGGATGGGGTGAAAATAGATCCTTGGACTCGAATGTGTCTAGCTCTGGCAAGGAGCAGAATACGCTCAACACCTGCTCGCTTGCAGTCTTCTTCACGATCAATTCGTAGAGATCATCCGTCTCGCGCCGAAATGAAACTCCCGAGTCCTCCTTGAATGAGATGTACGGCCAATCATCTTGATCATCGAATCTCTGGCAAAGAGGAAGTGTTTCGGTGGACCCATAAAGGTTGAGTATAGTTGGGCCATTGCCCTCTTGCAGTCGATCTATCACAGCAGTGCTCAAAGGAGCGGAGCCGGTCAAAATACGGGAAAGTCCATTTATCCTCGAGACCATATCGACTGAACTCGCTATGCTGGTGAGCAACGACGGCTGTGCTGCGAGTAGAGTCGCTCTGGATAGCTGCAACATCCTAAAGACATCGCCTGGACTGCTCGGAACTCCTGTCTCTAGCAGAATCGCTACGCTACCGAGATACAGAGGCCAGAATAACGCAGTCATCGTACCGCCCACCTAGTCAACACGTCAGCATCGAGCATAAATTCGTGTCTCCCAGCCTGCAAGAGTCTTGTTTCACTTGTGCTAACACATACATGAATCAGTGGAAATGTGGAGACCATTCTGGCATCTTGAGACTTGAACACGTCACGTAAATACTCCACGGAAGTGTAACAGGATATCCGGCGCTCAGTCCACACAATCGGCTTGGGGTTACCTATTACAGAACTGTCAGCACCGCATGAGTAGGTGAGAGACTATCGCCAATCTACCCGTGCTGCCTGACGTGTGAAAGATACAGACAGGGTCGTCCGGGCTTCGCTCTCTCGGCTCAGCTGATCTGTATGTCGTCGTTGTTGCGTTACAAAACCACGTGTCCCAGGCTGGCAGTGTCAAACGGATTGCGTTCTGATCGCCAACCTGGGATTCCATAGCGTCACTATCGGAAGCCTCATACAGAAAAGTTGTACACTTGGTCTCAGTGATCAGGTGCGCGATCGTATCTCGCAGGGCATACCGGCGGACCATGAGAATCTGCAAGAAGACCGATCAGCAGGAGCTTTCCACCATTCGCATCCCACATACCTTGCGACCTGTTTTGGCGCCAGCAACCACGAGCGCCAAGCGCCGCAAATTCAGGTCGCCTACATATGAAAAGGTTGGAAAGTCCGACGCCGAAGTAGGACGTGGCAGGCTTTCGTCCAGCCAGGTTGCCGCTTTGTTGATGATGTTCAGAAAATGACTATAAGTGATGTCTTGAACGGAGGCATCCTCCAGCACCAAGGAGCAGAATACGCGCTCGGTAGGTTCCCGGGCGAAAGCCTCGATCTTGTCCGCAATCGTCGTGGTCGACATGCTCTCTTCTCCGCTAGTGACTTTGAACAGCCCGATGAACAGACCGACAGATGGGGAGATTGTCTTGTCACTGATTTCGGTGCTGTTAAGTAGTCCCTTATTGTTGCTGAAGTCTGGCGTCTACTTCGGTCATGTCGAAATCAAGACTGCATTTTCCACGTCGAGAGTCTGCAATGTCCACGTCGGGAAATGATGGGCACACGTAGAACGTAGGTCTGACGTGGGACTGGCCAGGAAGGTTTCGTCGGGCGGAAAGGTCAGCGTTGAGGCGAATATAGCGCGAATTGATGACAATCGACATTGCTGCAATCGATCTCGGAACTCCTCGATAATGGTTCGTGCCGCGAATCTATAGCTTGGAGGATCCAATAACATCCCGCAGTTACATGGACTTGGTAGCTCGGTTCTCCTAATGGGTGTCTCAAATCTTTGTTTATCGGGTCTTCGTCATCACGGTACGAAATTCTATGTCGTCGAAGCTTGGAATGGAGTCTCAAACAGCAAAATTGAGGCCGCACAAAGCTCTCCGTACAAGAAAAGGCGCATTGTTCTCAGAGACCTTCACAAGCGTTTGGATCGGTATCCGTATGATAGCGGCAAACAGCACTATAAAGATCACTACTACTCCGAATTGAGATACGGTGCGAGTTGAAATCCTTATGAACCCACGATTCATCTTCGTTATCCATGACCTACCACTTTCTGTAGGAATGCACAGAGGGGGACTTCGAAGAGTGTGGCAGCAATTAGCCATACAGTAATAACGTTAGCTGCGCTCCGCGACACTGCTCTTAGCAGCTCATCGAAATACCTGTTACTCGATATTGATGAGCCTTTTCCGCAAAGATGCCACCGCGAGCTGGCCGAGACCCTCAAATGTCTTAGCATTGGCCACTTGCATGACATTGACTTCGACACGGAAGACTTCTCTCCACCACTGCCTTAATTGCATCGCCATGAGAGAGTCTAAGCCAACAGATAATAGGGGTGTCTGGATGTTGACCTCCTCATCTGGCTTTAGAAGCATACTGAACGCCTTCTTGCCGATTTCTTCTGCCAAGACTATGGCAGTCGCAGGATTTGACAGCTCTTTCTCTGGATCTGCATGAATTCGCTGGACCGTTTCCAATAGTCTGGCTGAAGCGCTTTGCGCTGCTTCAGACTCGGGCAATGCGTCTGACGCTGTCGCATAAGAGCTCAGCTGGTACATGATTGTTCGCCGGTCTCGTTTCCACGGATGCTGCTCATCCAAGTCTGCCAGTGGTATGCTAGAGCGAAATCCAAGACTCAAGCACCCTGGCTCGCGCGAGTGTATTGACGAGGCCGACTTAAGAAGCCATGGTTTCGAATTCAGTATTGCCCAATGCACCGCATCCAGGACTTCGCGCTCGCTTAGGAGATGTGCCCCTGCCTTTTGCAGTCCGGCGAGAAGTAGTCGCTGCCCACTGAGTATACCAATGTCGCGTACAGCTGATAGATTCACGATAGATCCTGCGAGCGATAGACTGTGGCGATATGGCACGAAGGCGTTCGCGAAGGCGTTTGCCGCATTATAGTTAGCCTGTCCATGCTGGCCCACGATTCCTGAGAGCGAGCCTAGTATTACGAAGAAATCCAGGTCTGCGCCGAGCAGAGCATCGTGAAGATTCCATGTGCCGCGCACCTTCGGCTCCACGGCTTCAGCCCATTCGTCAAATGACATGTCAACGAACGCTTTGTCCTGTTGATCGAATGAATGAGTCAGCATGGCTTCCAAACAATGGGTTGTTATTAGACCTGCTTACCTTGAGGACCATCGTAGCCTGCATCACGCCCTTGATTGGCATTACTGCAGCGTCAATGGCTGCTTTAACGTCTGCTCTGCGAGTGACATCTCCAGCAATTGTCCGGCATACAGCGCCCATGGCCCGCATTTCGTCTAAGAACAGAGTGTGCTCTGGTTTGGATCCAGCAGTACGAGAAAACAAGATCAAGTGCTTGGCACCATGCTCGACCATCCATCGCGCGATAGCACGGCCAAGCCCTCCAAGCCCTCCTACTAGCAAGTATGAAGCGTCAGGGCTGATATTGACTTGCTTGCGACCCACGTTGACACCGAGCTTGTGAACATTTTCGGGTATGTCCATCACAATCTTGCCGATATGTTGTCCTTTCTGCATGTAACTGAGACATTCCTCGGCTGCAGTGGGTTCAAAGGCGGTAATAGGCGAGATGTGCTTAATCAGACCTTTTTTGAGCATGTCGACCAGCTGTGAAAATAGTCTGTGGGGAACCGTTAGCATTTGCATTTGGCGGGAGCACACGACCTTCACCTCTTCGTGACCTTCGGTCTATCAGCAAGAATTTCTTCGAGCGAGAGTCCGACATATGTCCTGTTCGCTTCGAAGAGATCCATGTCTAGTTTGCCCCGACCGAGGAGGTCTCTCTTGCCAATCTCAATCATTCTTCCAAACTTAGCCACGCATCTCCAAGATGCGTGCAGAAGCTCTCCTGACAAAGAATTCAGCACTACGTCAACTCCGCGGCCACCTGTCTGGCGCATGAGCTGGGGTAGGAAGGATGTGTTGCGTGACGAAAAGATATGGTTGCGAGGAATGCCACAGCGTTGTATAAGGTGATCCGCCTTCTCCTCATTGCCCACGGTAACGAAGATCTCGGCACCTAGCAGGTTCGCGAGCTGGATGGCAGCAAGACCTACACCACCACATGCCGAATGTATCAAGATGGACTGTAGGCCAGTGTTAGGTTGATGCAAATTCAGCTCCATCAAAATTACGGTACTTACATCATTTCGTGAAAGTCTTCCAAGATCTGTCAGTGCATAGATCACGGTGAGAAATACGCATGGCATCGTGGCCGCCTCTCTGAATCCCATCTCGTCCGGTATTTCAGCACAGAGATACGCCGGCCCTCTAATAGAATTCGCGAATGTGTCCCTTCCGCAAAACATGACTCGATCACCGACACTAAGGTGATCAACGTCTTTTCCCACTTGAGTGATGACGCCAGCGCCTTCAATCCCGAGGGCATTATCTGTAGCGCTAACGATGCCTAGGCCGACCAGGACGTCCTTGAAGTTGACGCCAACAGCTTTGATCTCGATCTCGACATAGTCGTTAAGCAAGGGCCCAGGGGTCCAATTCTCCCAGCGGACAGAGTCCAGACGGCCGACGGTGCCTATTCGCAAGCGTGCTGATGGTTTGGGGCGATGCATATTAGCATCAACTTCTTCACTCTCCCGGGTTCCAGAAGTGTTACCTAGAAGTTCATTCTTGAGACTCCTCCAACGAAATCGTGGAACTTCAATCTTGCCATCGCGATACCGATATTCAAAATCTGGGTTAAGGGTGTCTGTTTCCGCCACACGGTGGTGCTCGTCATTTTGAACGAAATCAGAGAACTTGCAGAAGACCCTCCAGACGGCATCTTGAGCGCCAGCCTCAAGCATTGAAGAAGACTCAAGGGTACAAAAAGGCAGCTGAGACTCTGTTCGCACGGTACGAGCAAATCCCTGGATCATGGAGTAGCTCGGTTCCGGTTTCGTGAGCCAGAGGATAGCCAAGCTCTGGGATTGTAAGACCGTCTTCAAAAGCGACCAAATCTCTTGAGTCATGTCGGACAGCACAGGTCCACCTTGATGATCAATCAATGAAATCACGACATGTTCAGGTCGCGGCGATCTGGCTAGCTCATCGAGAGTGGCAACGTTTGTATGTACACCATTTTCCAGAAGCAACGATCGCAGACCGTCCAGTTCGGAGCCGTCCTTGAATTTGCAAAGTATTGTTACGGCAGCGCTGATGGAGATCGAATGCGTGATAGATGTCATCGCGATGAGAGTACTGTCGTCTTGCTTCTTCGTATCAATAAAGCCAGCCTGAGCTATTGCATCTTCCAGCTTGACCGGATCTGAGCAGATGGAAAGGTCTCCATGCACGACCAATGTTCCTCCTGGACGCAGAACCTGGCTCAATATCTTCAGGGCCTTGTGAGGATCGTGTTGCATCAGTAGAGCGATGTCGCTCACCACAATGAGGTCGTGAGATTGGAATGAGATCTCTTGCAGTGCTACGTCCTGGAAGAGGTCGAAGGCGGTGTGCTTTGTACTTACGACTTCGTCAGCTTCATGCTCAGCCAGCAACGGAGTATTCTCATCTTTATAGGTCACCGTATGGCTCGAGCATCGTTTCTTCCCAAACGGATCTTTTAGTGCTTGCAATATAGCCTGACTTATGTCAGTGTTACCAGTACTCAGTTCCAACACTGAACAGAGTGGATTGACATGGGCAAGCGAGCTCAAGGTGTCCCGGAGTACCCGAATAGTCTTCGCTGATTCGGGAAGTATGGATCTTGAGTGCTCGAAAGCTGCCGGTCCGCACGAAATACTCAAATCTGGCGCCCACACGAGCTCCGCTGCAGCATGGGGGTCAGCTGAACGTTCCATACCTTCAAGGGGATATAGAGTCAAGCCTTTGACGTGCAGACTGAAATCAGTCCCAGACTGGGCCCAGACGTCGCCCGTCACAATTCCTCTTGCACTGACCATTGCCTCAGCTCTCGCCGTGAGCACTTTGTCACTGTCGTTGATGTACATCTCTTCAACAGCTACAGGAACAAAGAGATGCTGAACATTTCGTGCTAGGCCCCTGGATGCTGCTACACCGATCAACTGTACAGCAGAGTCAAGAGTCGCGGGGTGCAGTTGGTAGTGGGAGTCTGTAAGACTTCTGTCATGCTTGATTGTCGCAGCAGCCTTCAATTCTTCAACGTCGGCTGTGACTGCTCGTAGTCTCCGAAACTCAGAGCTATAATTGAGGCCGACAGAAGATAGCGCATGGTACCATTTCTCTACCTCAACTGTTCTGGGCAGACTATTCGTTTGCCATTTGTCATTTGGTCGAGATCCGGCTTCTGGTCTCACCGACCCGTCACAGTGCTTGATCCACTGCGACCCGTCAAATGAAGAGACCGTAAACTCGAACCAAGCTGAGTCGACCATGTCGGTCAACCTAGCAGGTCGTAGTGTAGTGATCACCTCGACTGCGTCACTCTGCTCGATGGTCAAGGCTGCGCCTACACGTACACGACGCAGAGTGAATGGGCCGCGGGCGCTGTTGACCTGCTGAATAGCTTCACCTGCCATGGCGCAGTAGGCAGTGAAAGGGAGAACGACGTCTGGTCCAACTTGGTGATGACTTATCCAGCCAACATCGTCCAATCGAAGCACATTCCGCCACGATGGCTCTATACCTGAGCTTTCTCCGGTGCGAACGCCAAGAAGGTCGTGTCGTGGATACTCGCGGAATCTCCATGCGCGACTCAAGCGAGTCTCATTCCAGAGCATTTTATCATGCTTCCAAGGATAGTTTGGCAGATCTGTCAAGGTCTGCCCGTAAGGGGCGAGTGTTTGATAATCCAGAGAAGCACCAAACTGATACAATCTGCCCAAGGCTTCCAAGAAGCTATGCGTAGCGTTGGTAGATCGACGCAAGAGGAAGACATGGGACACGTTCGATACTCTTCGCTCAGCACAAGTCTGTAGCAGCGAGCTAGTTAGTGTCGGGTGAGGTCCAATCTCAGCAAACATGAAGTCCTGCTTTATGTTGAAAGCAATCTCCTCCGATGCAGTCCGAAATAGTACTGGAGATTCAAGGTGACGTCTCCAGTAGTCGACATCGAGCTGTTCCGACGCATGCAGTGCACGTCCGAGCAGAGCAGAGTAGAAAGGAATTTTAGGTCGCGCTGGATTGATGTGGTCGGCCAGCATCTGGGCGTATGCTTGACCTGCAGCATTCATGTGACAAGAATGATATGCCTTTTTCACCTGCAGCCTTTTGACATGGGCATTAGGGTATCGTTCTTCGATCTTTTCCTCTATTGCATCGATACTTTCACTTTGGCCTGATAAAGTGACGCTTGAGGGACTGTTATCACAGGCTAGAGTAGCGCCATGCAGAGGTAGCTTCTCAACAACATCACGACCTAGGCCCACGGAGAGCATAGCACCATGACTAGAGTCGGCGTGAATTGCCTGTCCGCGGAAGACTGCTGCCTTGATAGCCTCAGTCTCTGTCAATGCTCCAGCAGCATAAGCAGCCGCAATCTCTCCACTAGAATGGCCAAGAACGACATCGGGCCGTACCCCAACTGCTTCCAGCGCGTTACAGAGGCATATCTGCAACGCTGTGCTCAACGGCTGCGAAATAATTGCCTCTTGCACCCGGCTTGCTTCCTTCTCACGTGCCAGTTCCTCCTGCAGTGAGAAGGCACAGCTCGGCAAACTGTCCAGGACGTCGTCTAAGCGTCTCAATGTTTTGCGAAATATCATGTTGGCTTGCACGAGCTCTCTTGCTACTCCAGGGTACAAGTTGCCTTGTCCGCTGAATACAAATACCAGCTGAGACCTTGTTGAGGCGCGTGCCGTAGAGTAAAAGCTCACGTTATCAGATTGTTCGGTAGCGACGCAGAATGTTCGATATTGATGATGCTGTCGACGCGCCGACAAAGTGTGAGCGATGTTGTGCAATCCTAACGGTCTTTTCAATAGCATAGACTCGTATGACTTTTTCAGATCTGCCAGTGATTTGTCGTGAGCAGCGGAGAGAAGCAGTAGATGTGTTGGACCTGCAAGTGGTTCTACATTTTCAACAGGGGTACTGGTCGTCCACATCCTAGCGGATTCTAGAATGACATGGCCATTGGCTCCTCCTATCCCGAATGAGTTGACGCTCACTCTGTCGGCTCGGTCTTCTGGCCATGCAGTAACGGCAGTGGGCACCATCAAGCGGCCTTCGCCCCAATTTATCGCGGGATTGGGATTCACAAATCTCATGTTCGGGGGAATGAGTCTTTTCTCTAAGGAAAGAACAGCTTTGATAATACTTGTGATTGCCGAAGCACCTTCGCTGTGCCCGAAGTTAGGCTTCACGGCGCCAATGTGAATACCAGCATTCCCAAAGATGTTGTCAACGGCTCCGGTCTCTATGGGGTCTCCAACTCGTGTTCCCGTACCGTGACATTCAAAAAATGCCGTCTTGTGGAACGGAAGGCCTGCTTGTGTATAGACCTGTCGGATCAAGTTCTCTTGACAAACTAAACTGGGCGTGAGTGTTCTTGACGTCTGACCGTCTGAGTTGACACCAATCCCTCTAATGACAGCTCGAACGGCATTGCCGTCAGCGAGCGCGTCCGAGAGTCTCTTGATGTATATAGCATTGACTGCCTCGCCACGCGCGTAGCCGTCAGCATTGGCATCGAATGTTTTGCATGACCCGGTGGGAGACAAGGCTGCCGCGCCCATTGATATTGTCATTGTGGGGCTCAAGATCAAGTTTGACCCTGCAACGATCGCAGCATCGCACTGATGGGAGTTGATGGCCCAGCATGCTTCATTCAGTCCCATCATGGCAGCAGAACAGCCGGTCTTGATCGTCATGCTCGGTCCACGAAAGTCATACTCGTATGACAGCCGATTGCTCAGAGCGAAATCCGATGAACCAGCGGCACGATACATGCTTGCGTCCAAAGTATCTTTAGCTCCAATGTCAATCCAGTCCTCGCCAAACGTGCCCACGTAGCAGCCCACCCGCTTCCCTCGCCAATTTGTCTCGCCCGCATTTTCGAGACATTCTCGTGTGATTTCCAAAAGCATACGCTGCTGGGGATCAATGTGCCGCAATTCGTGCGCTGCTATGGGAATCATTGATGTGTCCAGATGGCCAAGCTCTGCATCACTGAGATAGAAAGCTTCCGGTGAGATGATTGTTCCTGGCTTTCCCTGTGGGCTGAAAAAAGCCTTAACATTGAACCTGTCTTCTGGCACAACGCACTTCAATTCTCGTTTCTCGACCAAGGCTTCCCAGAATGCTTCAGCTCCTCTGACGGCACCGGGAAGCCTCATGGACAAGCCGCATATGGCGATGGGCTCCAGCGCACCAGGAGGTGGTTTTTCTTGTTTTACCTGCCCCATCTCTGCGATCTATGAGATCAGACAGATTGAGCAAACGCTTTGAATGAAGTCAACATATAACGTGCAAATGCTGACTGCAATGCTGCGGAGACTCCCATGAGTCGGCCGAGGTCACTGTCTGCTTCGATGTAGACAACTCTTGCTGACTTTTCTCGGAATTCCCCATCAGCTCTGTCGAGAATTACGGTGCTCTCAAAACGTCATTTGAGCCCCACGCTGCACTCCATACCACGAGCAAGCTATGCTGCAGGGGCCAGATGCGGCTAGGCTAAGCTAGCTGTGATCGTCCAATACTAGCCCTTTACGTATCTTGCGACTTCCTAATGCGAGAGCTACAGCTACAGCTCGACGTGCATAAACAAAGTGCTCAACGCAAGTCCAAAGTATGGATATAGGTCTCGCGAGTTTACAAGGATATCGCTCTCGTGAAACAATATTCATTGGCTCACAAGCGCCGTAGCGCGTCGTCATGTCGCAACACAGATCAGCGATCGAAGAGACTGTGTGCATTTGAATTGACACTGTCACTATTTACAGACCATTCAATTCATAGACTCCGATCGGATCTGCTCAAGAAGAGCCGAGTAGCGACGATCATTGAAAGCTCGAGCTTGCTCCTGCGTAACGCGAGTGCTTAGCGGACCGTCGATTTCTTTGAAAGACGCCCATTTTGCGCAGCTAAAGTTCCAGTCACGATTGCCGATGACGAACAAATTGGCCAATGTACATTGCGGTCCGCTTTCTGCTGCGATCCATTGGATTGCTTTCTTGATGCCGGTTATACCAGAGTGCGATATGTTCATGAGTGCGTCGTTCGAGGTCTGTTTGATGTAGGTGCCGGCGGATGCGTGGACGATTCCATGGGTTCCCTTTGCGATGTGCAGCAGTAGGACATTAGATGCCCAGTCGACAGGCAATTCATCGAGAACGTTGGTTCCCGAGGAAGAGTTTGCAGGTGCATGCCATACATTGCTGGCATCGGGATTTCGCATGTAGATTTTGCCCACGTGTTGAATGGGATATGATTCCTCGTCGCCAAAGAGAGGATATGGCGTGTTAAATGCGGGCCCAATCGTGCTGGATCGAACAATCAACATGGGTAACGATGAGAATCTGGTTAGTAGCAGTCTCTCCGCCAGGTACTTGGACAGCGCATACGGCCAGGGAAAGTGTTTGGTAAACCGGGACGACCCTGTGCGACTGATCTCTTCATGCTCCAGCTCTGGATCAATCTCTTCGCCCGTAGAGTCTTCGACAGGATACAACTTCTCTCTGACCAGGCCATCGGGAAGGAAAGAGTTGACGTAGACCGAGGATACGAAAACGAACTTTTGTATCTTTTCGAACGTTGCAGCCATACGCGCTAGTTCGAGGACCGGACCACAATTGTTCTTCATACACTCGGCGATTGGATCGAAAAGGGACAGATTAGCCGCTGTATGGACGACGATGCTGACCTCGTTCTGCAGTAATCTCAGCTCGTCGGAGTGCATTCCCCAGCCGGCGAGGCGTATATCGCCAACGATGAACTGCACCTTGCCACTATCTGTGATGAACGTGGCCTTGTGTGCCAATTTTCGCTTCAACTTGTCCAGAGCTTGGTGCTTTGAGCCTCGCACAAATGCATACACGTATCGGACGCGAAGCTGCGTGATGAGCTTGTGTAAAGTACATGATCCCAGATTGCCTGTGGCGCCAGTGAGGAAGACTATTTTATCTTCGAAGAACGTTGAATATCCCGTAGAAGCCATTGCTGATTGATTGGTGCCGGGATGGAACAATGCGCTGCAGTCGCAAAGCGGCCAAGACGATCTCCCACAGAACAAAAACGCTTTGGCCTGTCATGAAGCTTGAGAGGGGATGCACTTTGCAGGCTGGAATACAGCCGCCCTTTCAGGAGCTTGCAGACCGCGAGTTACTTCTCTACATGGCGTCATGCATCATATGCTGCATGCAAAAAGCTATAGCTGCTCGATCCTTAGCCATAAGCGAGACTCCACTTGCGGGCACTTAAATAGAAGCTCTTGCATTGCCTGACACATTTGCATCACAGTGAATACACGAGACTTCTGTCCACTTTTCACCAAGCGTACTTCAAGCTCCTGAACATCATGTCATCCTACACAACCAATGCCTTTGTGGCTGACGGAGATTTTGGGGAGGCCACGCGGGAGCATCCAGCGATGGCATTTGGCGAAGAAGTAAGAGGTCTGACAGCAGGGAGCGTAGTTATACTAAACGACTCGAAGGCAACCAAGATTTTCGATAGCAGAGACCACCGCACCATCATGGAATGGATCACCGAGGACTTTAGTGTCGTGCAGCCCGATGGGTCCCGTGGCAAAGGCAATGCACAAGAGAGCTTCAACAACGCCAAGCAGGTGTACGACAAGCTTCTTACAGATCACCGACATGTGCCCGTGTCGACCATCGTGGTTGAGACCAAAGACGGATACAAAGTCATGACGCATGCCATGATGTGCGGCAACCTTCTTGCTGTGTCGGCTCTCAATCCAACCAAAGTCTCTGCTCCTGACGGAAGCAAATGGGACTTGACTGTGCCTGTTTTCGGTGAATTGGATTTGGTGAAGGACGCGAATGCGAAGCATCATGGGCTTCTCGTACGACAGGTGAGGTTCGTCATCGATCAAAACGAGATCTTGAAAGGAGTCCAGGCCCGAGGTCTTAGCATACCAAGTTTTCTTCAAAAGTAGGCGAGAGGTTGTGGAGGCTACACAGGACGATTCGTTACAGACATGCAAGGTTAGCATTTCGAGCTAGCCGCAGCGAGAGCAGATATGGAATACAGCTGAGAGGTCGCGCATCTGTGTTTGTGGGCAGTGAGAGAGTCTGACCAGACCTTTGCATGTGTTGTGCTGTATTTGCGTGATGAATTCCTTGCGTTTCATGTCCCGATGGGCGACATTCGCCAGCAGAGGATGTCAGATACAGTCCAAGACTATCGCACGGTAGCTCTCGAGCAGGAAGTGGTCGCTTTAGATTGTTGATCGAGACAGCCGAAGATAAGGAAGAAAATGACCCGAGCCGCATTCGCTATTTGCCAGACGTCCACCATATAGGCCTTAGTAAAACGAAGACGCTTAGCTGGCAAGCTTCAGGCTGGTTCTAGAAAACCTCGAACCTGAGTTGTTGGATGCGGTCAGATAGCGATAGAACAGATTGATGGTTCCAATCGAATGTCAAGTCTTTGGCAGTGCTTAGTAGTGGTAAGAAGAAGAACCAAATCACTCCTCACAATGACCCTTAATTGATGAAGATTTTGAGGTTCACCAGAAAAACCAGACAGGCGAAAGATAACGTTTTACGGAAATAGCGTCGCGAAATGATCTGGAAGTTGCTGTGGTTCTTTGACCTGCACTACCTGCAACATTATTAGGATTGTATCTCACATGCTTGGGCGGAACCAGACGCACAGATCGAAAACGCAGTCGGCGGATGTGCTCCAGATCCCCCCCAAGTTCATCTTCCCTCAACACCTCATTCGGGCACATCTTCTACGGCCCAGGATTGAACTTGTACGCCCAAGCCAGCTGAGGCCCATCGACAGGCTCATGAATCTTGAATTGAAAGTCCACACAACCATTGCGGTCCTTGTTTGGTGAGATGCGTGAAGCGGCCCAGACACCAAGCACTTGTCCCTTGGAGTCCACCGGGCAAGCAATCCAATCTTGGTCTTCAAATTTCATGATTCCGTCGTAGTAATTAAGGAAGCCCTCAAACAGAGGCACGCCACCAAGAGTCTTGTTTGTGTCGGCTTCGGTATACTTGAGACCACCAGCGAGATATCCATTTGGCTCATCACCGCTGTCGACATACACCTGCTGGCCACCAGGAACCGCGACCGAAAGACCCAGTCCTTTTTGGGAGTTGACATATGTGAAGATGGTGTTGTTCGTAGCGTACTCGGTGGCGTCGCCAGCTGGCGGTGGAAGTGTGCCTGTGGGTCTGCCGCCGATGTAAAATGTGCCAAGGTCGGCATTGATGCTTTGTCCATCGATCTGACTGCCAGTCTTCAGAGCTGTGGCGGTGACGCGAAGAGGATCTTCTGGGCTGCTGCCTTTTTGAGGCGTTGGACTGGCCGCAGCCAGCGTGGCGAAAGCGATTGCGAGTGCGGAGTACATTTCGAGGCACACTTCGACGTTGTGGCTTGAGAGGTGAGGTGAAGTTCAGGTGGTTTTGAATGCTCTTTGCCTTGAGTTATGTGGCTTCTCCTATGTGGCAGGTGCCGAAAGATGATCTTGGTTGACTGTCGGGAGAAAGTGGGATCCCTGTAAAGATGCTGTCATTCTCAAACTAGCAGTTACACATGCCTCCCAGTGTTGATCGTGCCAAGCCTACAAATACGAGCTGCTGTGTTCGCTCGATGAAGTGCAGAGTCTGTGTTTCACTGTTTCAGCATTCTCCAGTGAGGAGTGGTAGCCTACATACTGCTCAGATTTGCGTGGATGCGCAAAGTACTGAGAAGTTCGTCGTTCATCTCGCGGACCAGCAGTCTAGAAGTCCACATTGATCCCGGGGTCAATTGCTGGTGCGAGCTAATTCGCGCAGACGCAAGGTACCCATGCCGGCTCAGCTTATTTATAGAGGTGCAACACACTGCTATGACCTCGTGAATCACACTGAAACGTTCAGCATCGACACCATATACGTATTGATTTCGCGGAAGTCTCAACAAGAAGAGCAGGTACACAGGAAGCCGGAGCATCATAGAGCGCCGCGTTCCACGCATGAACACTCCCCATAAATACGAATGAACCAACACCCACAGGCGTATCTCCATGACTCCCTCACAGTAACGACGACCACCATCTCAAGCCCAAGACCTCCATCTCTCAAAACTCCTCTCATGCGAAGCCCAAAACCTTTCCCAACTCCCCAACAATACCAATCAACTGATTATCATGATACCTCCTTCCAATAACTTGCAGGTTGATCGGCGCGTTCTCAAATCCTCCCTCTTCCCACAACTGCCTCACATGGGCATCCTTCTCACTCAATGCTTTCCAATCGCCATTGTACTTTTCATTTCCTTCCACCTTTACAGGCGTAGGGACAACAATACCGGGATAACCCACAAAGTTCCAGAGCGCAGTATAGTTCCAATAGAATGCGGTATCATGCTTACTCGCCGGCCCGACAAAACACGGCGCAAGCACAACATCCACATCTTGTTCATTCCAGCTCTCCACAAATTCACATCGGAAATCATCACGTCTGACACGTTGCAGGGTGATTTCCGTTGCAGTCTGCTCTTTCTCCGGCCCTTCAGTGTCGACAAAGTCCGTTGTCATTGGAGAAAGTACCGTCTTGGTCAAAGGATGCATCGGCTCTCCAGTCTTCTTGAGAGCGACTTTCGTGTTGATACCCGCATCAGGCCAGTACATCTCGCCGATATACTTCATCGCTAGGTCTGCACGGTAAGGCTTGAAAGGTTTGAGAACAAAGTTTGAGTCTTTGCTCAGTCGATCCTGGGCCTGTTCCAGAGCTCGAAGGACAGGAGGCTGAGGTGTGATGACTCCGTCGTTGAGCATGATGCCAATTTTGATGGGGTCGTTCGGTAGCGGAGTCGAGAGCCCGGTCCATGGGAAGGGAATGATGCGTGGGTCGTGGAGGTATTGTTTACTACCCACAACAATCTGCATGAAGAGTTCCACATCGCGAAGAGTACGAGACATGGGACCGATCGAGCAGAGGACATTGAGTTCTGCTGGGAAGCCGATGGGTATCATGTCTTTCATCGTTACAGTGTAGGAAGTTGGCTTGTATCCGAAGACGCCGCAGAAGGCTGAGGGGCCACGGATGGAGCCTCCAATATCTGCATGTCTCATTGTCAGCAGGAGACGCATCGAGGGAATGCGGCATAGTGTAATATGAACTCACCAGTCCCCAACCCCAACACACTTCCCTTCATCGCCAGCAATGCGCTCTCCCCTCCCGTCGACCCTCCCGATGACAGATTCACGTTGTGCGGATTGTTCACCCTTCCCACCCACCCATCACTCTCCAAATGCATGATACCCTGCGGCTGATTTGTCTTGACATAAAACACAGCGCCTGCATCTCTCAGAATCTTCACAAGCAAAGAATCCTCATCACTCCAAGCCCTGGTATCAAAATACCCCCAGCTCGACCAATGTCCTTTGATCGCCATATGTTCCTTCACACCGATTGGCACGCCATGCAAAGGACCAACAGTTTTCCCATGAGTAGCGAGGTACTCGTCCAGAAACTTTGCACGCTCTAGAGCCTCGTCCATGAAATACTGCGTGAGACAACAAGTGAGCTGATGGGCAATGGCGGCACGTTTGCAGAATGCCGTGGCAGAGTTACAGCACTCAACTCCTTCTTCGCGATTGCAGCTGCCAGGCCTGTAGCATCATACTGCTCTGTAACGATGATCTCCGCAGGAGTCAAGATTCCACATGTTGAAGGAACAGAGGTGACGTCCAAAGGTGGGTTCTTGAAGAAAGATTCCGGGAGCCAAAAGTCCTTGGGAATCGAAGTTTGAAGTTCCGCGATGACTTTTTCGCGTTTCTCTTCGAAAGCTGGAGTTCCTTTCGGTACGGGAACAGGTTGGAGGACATGCATCGTGGCCTTCGTATTTGAAACGTTCGTGATATTGGAAGACGAAGAAGGCCTGATGGGATTGTTGTTAATCGCACTGGTAATGCTGAGATTTCTCTGCATTTCGAAGAAAGAAAAGCTTCATTGATGGAGATCAGCTACTCTTATACCAATGCTCACCGGGAGTTGATCTCAATGGCAAAGATAGTGGAGGCAAGCAGCCGCCGTCGCTATCATTGCAGCTGGCCGGCGGGCGGCCTATCTCCCAGGTCAGTCTCAAAGTCACTAGAGGGGTCAATGGGCGTAAACACTTTCCTCAAGAGCTTATCCCAGTGCTGTGTCATGGTATGAGACCCTGCTGGAACTAGGATCGGCGCACATGACGATGTCAGCCTCCGCTCGTGGTTGTTTAGGCTTTGCGAATGCGCAGCTTTCCGCTTGCCCGCAGGAGGTCGTTGCAGGTCGTTGAATTTCTCGATTAAGCTGGTTTGTGGAGACTATGTGCGAGTTGACCAGCAGGCTAAGTCGCGAGTCCGTCGTCTACATCTCAGAAGCGAGTGATCAGACGAGATGTGGTCGCTCTGCCTGCCAAGGCTTTGTTGCCGATCACCACTGGCATCGTACGGAACGCGAGCCGTGCAATTGCCACGACGAGCGATTCTTTGTTAAGCATATTCACTGGAGCTATCGTCGCTCTCGTGATCTCTCTTTATTTGCAAAGCTGCCGTTGTCCCTGCTCTCTGCCCTAACTCGTGCGCTGCCAGAGCAGAATGTCCAGTCTTAAAAGGCGCCGATATTCTTAGGCGGAGAGAGAACTTCTAGGCAAAGGGTATGTGAAAGTGCCGATCAGTGAATCCTCTCAGACGAGTTGAGAGATGTTATCAGAGAGCATCTGGTCAACGTAGTCGATGTTTGTCGCCGCCATTCCCCATAGCCGCGTGGCTATGCTGAATGCACCCAAGACAGCCCAAGATGTGTCTCGTCATAAGGAGACATGCTCATGTGGCTGAACGCAGCGACTGACGTTCCCAGATAATCGTACATCGCGTTGCGCTCCTGGCTCTTTTCCAAATCGTACAGCATCCCTCACCCTTCAGGCCCTTCCGGCCTCCGACATCCGCGCTGCATTTTCATTGCATTCGTCTTCAACTCCTCCCTGTCCTACTCTTTACTCAAAATCCTCTCGCCCCAGTCTTGTTTTCGATCCGCAAGATCTCAGGATGACGATGCGTGCTCGGCATCAGAATTCCCACCCCAATCGCCCGCCGAATGGCCTTGGCCATCCTCCTCTGATTCACAGGCCGCAGATTTGTCTCGTTGCTGTGCTTGATCCTGCCCATCTCCGAAACATACTCGCTCATGATGGAGAAGTTCTTGTATAAATCAATGGGCTTCAAATTCAGCTGATCCACCACATCATACTTGGGCTTTGACCTCCTCCGCAGCTTCTTCCACTTTGCCATCTCAATGCCAGTCAAATCATGCGGAGCGTAGACATCGCCAGCTTTCCACTTGCGATGCGCCGCTTGTCGTTCCAAATCCTGCCTGTTCCAGCCGCGCTCCGTGTCGAGGGCGAGTTGTCGTTGCACTTGCAGGCGACGTGCTTCACCTGCCAGTTGAATCGCGGATCGAGCCAGCGTGAAGTTAGGCGATTCGGTGGGAGATTCGGAGGTGCTGGCAGGGGCAGCGGGGGCAGGGCGGGAGGCAGTCGCCGTCTTTGTGGATTGCGATGCGCTGTTTGAGAAGAGGTCTGGATGTCGTTAGACGTACTGTCCGCAGATGAGGACTGGACAAGTACATACCAGCCACGGCGGCCGTCGCGTTGCTCTGTTGTCGTGTCGCCGGCGATGTCGCGAAAGAGCGCCGGCATTGCTGACATATGGGTTTGCTGCGGATCGCCAGCCGGCGGAAGGACTGCTCGAGCGACATGGTGGAGATGTAATGAGTTGGTGGAGATGTCGTGTGCTCAATGGGGGTGTCGGCGAGGAAAGTCGTCGGGCTGCGGCGTGAGCGGAGATGCCAAGACAAATGCATCCAGACGTGCATGCGATGTATCTCGCCCGCATCATCGATGGAGCTCTCCCCTCCGCCTCCCACTGTGCTGTCTCCGCTGGCGAGGACGACATAGACCGGCAGTAGACGACGCACTGCTCATGGACTGACGATGCCTTCCCACCTCACCCGCTACGTCCTCCGCCGGATCCTCGCCAACGAACCCATCCTCCACCGAGCGTGTCCGCGGCGGCAAGCATATACCTCGCTGAGCAGATCGCGAAATGGATCTCGATCATGGATCCAGCAGCATGGCGGAGTTGTGGCATCTACCGAGCAGCGGAGGACATTCTTCGACCTCAACATGTTCGGGCCCAAGAAGAGACAGGTGAAGGAAGCCGACCTGGAGCCCGGCATGGAAGAAATGATGCATTTGGCAAAAATGCAGCGCATGAATGCCCGTTTACCTCCGCCTGAAGACATTTCCCAGGCCCTGAAACAATTCTTTCTATCCACTTCTCGCCGCCTCAATGACCGCGCTGCCAAACTGGTCGCATCAAGTCTCGAATATTGCTGGACTGCTGAAGAACAGGCCTCGTCCCCACGCCGATTCATATCCTCGCAACTCTTGAGGTGCATCGCGAGAGCATTGAGGAAGACTCGCACGCCGGTCACCGAAGCCCACCTGAAGCTCTCTTCCTTGGTTTATCAGAAGGGGCAGTCCTTCTCCCGCTCTGCTCGACACAGGGTTATTCTCGCTCACATCAGAATGCTGGGCTTGGCCGGCCAAACAATATCAGCACGGAACTTGGTCGAGGAGATTGAGAAATTGAGCCCGGCTTCTACAGAGCGTGTCAGCTCCAACGAAGCCGAAATCCATGACGAAGACGCAGAGGAGGGCACAGCGAGCGCAGCACAACAACTTGAGTCGTACTGGGTCACAGCCTTGGATGCCGTGTCCAAAGGCAACAGTGAGCGCGATTTGCTTGAAACACTGAACATGATCAGTGAACGAGAATCGCTCCGCCCGCCTCCACAGCTTCTCGCAAAGCCCATGCTCGCATTCTATCTCCGCACAGCAAATCTCGAAGCTGTGCAAACATGGTGGAAGCAGTACTGGGACTCTTCCACCGAACATGGCTATGGCGACGAAGCATTTGAAAGACGTCTGGCTTTCGATTTTGACTCTGTATTGCGGTGGTGCGTCTCCCACCAACAACTCGAATTCGGTCACCAAGTCGTGCGGCAAGCCATGACCAACAACCCTCCCAAGCCTCTATGGGATGCGATCTTCATCTGGGCTGCCGCCACCGGCAAAGGCGCAGACGAGATTGGACGTATGCTGGATGTTATGCAAAAGTCCAATGAGGACTTTTTGGACCCCGCGCAGTGGAGGCTACCCGATATCACGACCATCAACGGCTTGGTTGAGTACGCCACTTCAAAACAGGACCCGTATCTTGCGGAGCGATTCATCGCTCTGGGACAAGCCAGAAGTATTGAACCTGATGCCCGCACGTATCAACTACAGATACAGTATCGCTTGAAGGTCAGTGACGTGGATGGTGCCCTCATCGCGTACAAGAATCTGCAGGCCATGGACCTCTCCTCGAATGAAGATGTGCCCACAGTGAACGAGCTTATTGTGGCATTGTGCCAGAGCAAGCGTCACGACTTCGACACAGTCATGAATGTAGCAATGGATCTGGCCGATCGGAGGGCACGCTTTGAGTCTCCCACTGCGACAGCATTGGCGTTGTTGCATCTCAACCGCGACGAAATGCACGACGTGATTGACCTACTCAACACACACGCTCACCACTACTCTTCTGCTGAGCGCGACAGGATTCGGTCTACACTTCTCGACTTCTGTCTCAACCCAGATACCCCAACGTCCCGTGCGTGGGATGCGTACAAGATTCTGGGAACAGTGTTCGATGAGATGCCACGATCGGACCGCACCGCGATTATGGCCAGCTTCTTCACCCGCGAGCGGCCCGACATGGCAGTCTTCATTTTCAACGAGATGCGTCGCCACTCACGAGAAGACACTATACCGGTGGTCGACACATATGTAACTTCCTTCCTGTGCTCCGCAAAGCTGCGAGATCTGGACAGCCTGGAGCTCATCCACAATCAACTGAAGCTCGACTACAACATCACCACCAATACATACCTCATGAACGCCTTGATGATCGCATATACTGCCTGCGGTCGACCACGGCAGGCACTGGCGTTCTGGGACGATATTGTTGCTTCCAAGGAAGGTCCGACCTACAATAGCATTCACATCGCTCTACGTGCATGTGAGAAAGCACCATTTGGCGACTTGCGCGCCAAGCAACTGTGGGCAAAGCTGAAGCAGATGGGTATCGAGCTCGATCAAAGCATGTGGGCATCGTATGCCGCCGCCCTGGCTGGCAATGGTGATATCGATCTGGCTCTTAAGAGCGTGGAAGAGGCGGAGGGAAAGAATGAGGTCGATGTGGACGCTTTCTTGCTCGGCAGCCTATACGATGCCACTGCGGGTCATGCCGAGAAGCAGGATGAGGTGGAGTCCTGGGCCAGAGGGAAGTTTCCGGACGCTTGGGAAGGGTTGGAGAAGATTGGAATAGACGTCAACGAGCAAAGTGGGAAGAAGTTGCCTAAAATCGACAGAAGTGTGACGCCTTGAAGCAGTCCGAGAATGACCGATGCCTATCCTCGCCAACCTACGAGCCCGCCGTACGGGCTTGTCATCACAGGTGGCCATTGTGCTCAAACGGGATCCGGCCGGAAAGAGGAGTACAAAACTTGAACGAAGCCACGAATCACTTCCTCCACCACGAAGCAGTACAGCTCTCTGCTGATGCCCATGCACAGTACAGCAAATCATGGATCGGTCTTTCTGAACAGTCAGCCTCTGGCGTTGGAACGGACCCCACAGTGCTCGATTCCAAGCAGCAAATCTCAACGCCTGCAAAGTACTGCCAACGACCAAGCTGCCACAGGTGAATTATTGCGGCTACCAGGACGGAATGCATGACTTGCCACCTGTGTCGATCTGCAGTTCCTGAGTTGTGCGACAGGAGTGGGCTACTGTGCACGGTTACGACGAGGAATGCGACCATCGTTGGTCAAGTGTCCGATCCTGATGAAAGTTGAGCTGAGTGCCTCGAGGTTGTCGGACGAGGGGAGCATCCGGACGCTGGCCCTCCGTTGTTGCCTTGATACTCATGTCTACCTTCACAGCTGTTCTTTACAGCGTCCACGATGCGCAACTTCACAGGCGTGCCTGTGCTGGACTCCATTGCTACGTCAGTAATCGCAATGTAATGTACATATTGCAGTCATGGTTGGAGCAAGTACCATTTACGATGTCTAGTATCTAGGCATACACGGGTTGCAGCTTACGGCACACCCGCTGCAGAACTCTCTCTGGCAGCACAGACTCATACACCGTGTCGACCCAGTTTGCAACTACCTGTCTCGTTGTAGCCGGATCAATGATTTCCTCCACGCTGAAATGATTCGCTGTTCGAACTGGGTTCATCAACCGCCTGTACATGGTCTCCAACTCCTTGTACCGTGCCTGTCTTGCTTCAACGCCCTTCTCCTTCTCAATCTGCCGTAGTTCATGAGCATGCCCGACTTCGATCCCGCCGTCCAATGGCAAAGATCCCCATTCTCCACTTGGCCAGGCGACACGACTATGCGGATCTCGACAGTCAACAATCACGCCGCCCGCCACTCCATACGTTTTTCTTACAATAACGCTGAAGATCGGCATCGTGGTCGTGTAGTATGTCTTGGTAAGCTCCACTCCCCATCGCATCGTCGCTGTGCGTTCAGCTACCGTTCCTACCGCGTAGCCTGGTACATCAACGAATTGCAGAAGTGGCAAGTTGAACACATCGCAGAACTTCAGATGGCGTATGAGTTTCTGACTTCCTGCGGCATCCAGCGCTCCTGTAAGCACTTCGGGATTGTTGCCGAAAATCCCAATGGGCTTGCCACCGAGTCGAGCAAGACCGCAGATTGCTGTTCTGCCCCAGAGAGGGCCGATCTCGAACCATGAGCCCTCGTCCACGACTATTGAGATAACTCTTCTCATCGAAAACATTCTTTCACGTTTCCGTGGAACAATACTCCGCAGCTCCTCATTCTGCCTCCCCACATCATCCATACCTTCGACAACAGGCGGCATCTGTGTTCCACAATTCGGCAAAAATCCCAACACAGTCCTAATCTGCTCAAAACATTCCTTCTCGTCCTTCGCCAAATTATCAATCGTCCCATTCGTACAATGCATTCCCGGCCCACCCAAATCCGTAAAACTCAACCCTTCCTCAAACGTAGCCTTTGCCACAACATTCGGCCCCGCATTAAACAAACTCCCAATATCCTCCGCCATCACACTAAAATGACAACTCACAACCCTCGCAGCACCAAGCCCAATTGCAGGACCCAAGACTGCTCCGAGATTCGGGATTCCAGCATTCAATTGTGCTTGCACGATATCAAATCCCGTCATAGGCGGCACATATGAATAACCTTGTTTCTCAATGCTCGTCACCGAACCTCCTCCGGAACTCCCATCTGTCAACTTGATCATCGGAATCTTCAACTGCAGCGCCAATTTCTCCGTATGTACGGTCTTAGCCATCAAATGACCATCCTGATGACCCGCTCGAATTGAAAAGTCATCAGCAGTAAACACGACTTTCCTCCCATTCAATTTGCCAAATCCTTGGACGTTGTTATGCGGAGTGAAAGCTACTGGCTCCTCTCTGATGCCTCCAGATCCGACGGTCTTCCATGTTACGTGGCCGGTGGCTTCGCCGATTTCTTGGAAGGAGTCTTTGTCGAAGAGGAGGTTGATGCGTTCGCGGACCCAGAGTTTGCCGTCTTGTTTCTGACGGACGTAGCCTCGGCGGGAGAGATCGGGAGTGTTGGCGAGGGTTCGAAGTTTGGTGAGGTGGCCGAGGATATCGCTATAGTCGGCTGGGAGGTCGTCGTCTTCTTTCTTCGCTTTTCGGCGGCGACGAGCACCAGTGTTAGGAGTTGACTTTCCTTGGGGTTGGTTTTGAGGATTGGTATCCTCTTGTCTCGATGATGAAGAGAGATGTCCGGATACTTGATTCGCTCGACTTGCTGCCGTTTGGGATCGTGACTTCGGCTCGGACATTGTGCTTGGAGAATGCGGTTCAATCGATAGTTCGATGACGAATTACGTTCTATCGCTGCATTTCAATGAAGAATTGAAGTGCTCCCAAGGCAATATGTGGTTGCTCTTCGATGGTTATTCATCGCCTGGAGAAGACATGTCGTTGAGTTGTTGCCTCGGCAGTCAGGAAGTGGGGGTCCGAAACGCGTGCAAACCGCGTTTTGCCATACTGCTCATTAATCTCACAAGTACAGACTATTGTCGCATGGAAGAACTGAGATCTAGATATTGCGTGGATGGACTGCGAAGGTGCACAGTCTCGAGCACTTCGCAGTGATCGGAGTATCATTAGCTCCGCACGCCAATTGATTAATAGTCATGTTGATTCAATGGCAGCTGATACGCGATTTGGGTCAAGATGAGGGTGATTTGTTGACTGTCTGGCTGGATACATCGCAACAGTACCGACTCCAGGCACAGTATCAATCGTCTTGGACCTCTGTTCGACTGCAGTCTCATGCCATTCCGGCTGGCAATGCTGACTCTCCCATTCCATTCTGATCATGTCCCACTGATCTACAGAACGTGATCAGATGCCAATCCACGAAGGTACTGTGCTCCGGACAAGGTCACCCATCGAGCGCTCAGATCGTGCAAGAACTTGCCAAGCCATCTTTCCAATGGCAACACAATCCCGCTGTTCCTCTCAGTCCACTGAATGGTTTCCGACGACAGAGTAGCGCCTTCATTTCGTGGTCGCAGGGATATGACCAAGAGACCTTTTACAGCATCGAGCTGTGCCGGCGGTCGAATGGCAAGTTCCACGCGTAGAGGAGTTCGCTTGACCACTTCGTATGCTCCGTTGACCAGATCGCCCTTGACGAAATTCAGGTTGTTAATGTAGTCCGTCTTGAACGTCTCACGTTGTCTCGCGGAGCCATACGCCAGCCACACAAACCAGCCCGCTGGAGTTCTGTTGTGCTGGATAAAGTTGTTGCGGAGCAGGCCCGTGAAGTCGGCCTCCAGGTCAGCGCTGAGTCCAATTGTCACATCTTTGATGTGCTTCGTCAGCTTATCGTGCACAGTACGGTAAGCCTTTCCATTCTCTGTCAAATCCTTGGGAACATTCTCAATCTCGCCACATTCGACGGAAGCCCACAGGGATCCGGTGCTCGGATGCGTGTGAACGAGTTGTCGTCCCAGATAGAAGTGATGGGCCAGCGGGAACAAGACGATACCAGCTACAGTCGCAGCGCCTCCAGCGAGCAACAGTCGCGAGTTGCGGTCCTGATGAAGTGTTTCAGTTAGCGGGGAACCCCGGCGTGGGCTTGATGCGTTGTTCGACTGCTGTACTCACCTGCGGCAGATACTGCTCAATCGTCCTGCCGGCTTCCTCGACATAGCGTTGCACATCCGCCTGGAACGACATTGTTGACTATCGTCGACTCTCGAGCTGCTCCTGCTGCATTGCACACCGCAAATTGCAACAGAAGGAGTAGGAGAGTTCGTGATGGCCCTGGTGACGTAAAATTGCTCGTCGGACGGCTTTCCCTCGGCTCAAGAAAGTCGCGCGACACGACTTCTTCCGAAATTCACTTGGCCTTTCTACAAACACCTATCAATTCTGCTGCCAGCATGTGAAAGTGGATGCAGAGGATTGTGGTTCACTCGCACGAGGGAACCACGTGGGAACAACTGTGAGTACCCTTCTTGGCAAGTTCGTGGCGGACCTCACCTCATGCCTCCAAGCTCATCAGTCCTTCCGGTCAAGCGCTTCTGGCTACTTTGCACAAGTACACTTCCAAGGCGAAATGCCCGTAGTGGTACAGCTTGGGGAGTTCTTATGAGCATGCAAATTGTCTTCTGAAAATCGATAAGTTCCTGGGCTACGATTCTGTCATAAACTTAGCCTGATACTAATACTAAACATACAGTGAGAATAATAAGTAGTAGGAATACCCCAGGCATTCCACGTCCAGCCCGTCGTACATGGTATCACTTCCAGTTCCTGATGACCGACCTCATTCCCAGCCCTTCATAGTCGGACATCTATCGTGACCGATCTCCCGGCACATCCTATCATAACAATACTTGACAAACATCGAAGCAGTCTAAGCAACGCCGAAGCAGAGCTTGCAGTCGTTGGACTAAGGGCATGTCAGTGATTGCCCATCAGAAGGATGATCAATAGTAACCTACCAGGTTGGAGCCAATGGCAATGGCAGCAGCGATGCAAGATGTGTCGTCCTGAACATCACGGCCAAGCTTGATAGCAGCCCAGACGCACTGGTTCAACAAACCGGCGGAGTTCATTGCGCATCCTGCAGACGTATTGTCAGCACATTGAATCTCAACACTTTCTTGCCACGGCAAAAGGGCGATGACTCACTGAAAGCACGCGTGTAACCGCAGTGCAGGCCGGGGACCATGGCTCTCTTCTCAATGTCTGCGGCTTCCTTGACATCGGCAAAATCGATCTCTCCTGCGTTTTGGATTAGTCGTTCAGTTCGTATGAGAGACTCTCTACATGAATGCTGTGTGCATACCATCGTTGATGAGATTCTTGAGGACGTCAAGCACATCGATCTCCTGCACTGGAAGGTTGCCAGACAGCTTGTCCAAGCTGAGAGGGCAGGTGAGTGGAGTGGTGAGGTCGAGGTCGGTGGCGGCTCTCGCTGGGAGCATGGCCGCGTTGATGAGCGGAAGAGCAATGGAAGCGATGGCGAAGAACTTCATTTTGAATGAGTTGTTTTTGGATGGTTGAGTCGAAGGACGGTAGCAGTCGGTCTGATCTGGGACTGTTGGGCTGGAGTGATGTTCTGCTGCTGATGAGGAGTTCCTTGACGGCGACAGCACTGAGACTTTATGCTTCTCCTCGTGGACGGTGTCGCCCCCGACATGCGGCGTCTATCTAAGACAAGAGCTTAGAACTCATCTTACCGCCAAAGGGTGCAGCGACTCCGTTGCGAGAATGAGGTTAGTACATGAGCGCACCACCTCTTCACTTCTAAAACCAGTCAATGCTCTGTGGGGAGGTTGTGAACCAGTCCGCGTGCTCACCACTCACGGTCCACAGTTGCTATCATGGCGCTCTGGGCCCTCCACGGTAGGTTATGCTTATCCCCCACAGCACCATTTCGCGCTGTCTTACAAACAACCATGATGGTATTCAATCGCCCCGTCCTCGTATCCTTATCCGACGGCTGAGAATGAACCTCTTCACGATATTAAGCATGTTCTCACTATTCTTGGCCCGAGGTTGACGCTCTTCACTATCTCCCTTTGCTACGCACTACTTGACAAGCAATTAAACCTGAGAAAGCCTTCAACGATAGCAGCGTGATACTGCCATCACGTGGCATGCTAGGCTCTACACTTCAGCGGTCGCGTGCCTGACTAGATCGATCGACTAGGATGAATACAGTATGTCACTAACGCGCTACCCTTGCATTCACCCCAAGCTTATGTGGTCTAAGCTTGGAGAGACTGGGTTCGACAATGCTATGGGAGAAGCTTGATTTGACTTTCGACTGGTAAGCGCTTGAAGTCTATGTATGCTGAACATAGCAGGGCTTGTACAATGTCTGTAGCTCAACGTCAAATTTTGCGATCACGCATAACAGCGAACACACCAACCACATCCTCAAGCATCTGCACAATCGATCGGACAGACCAAATTCGGCTATCCGGTTCATGTGGGCGAATGGTTGTGCATCCATTCGGCTCGATATAATTCCGTATTGAGCGCCGAAGTCTCGGCGCCTGAATTTGCATTTTAGCGTACCGCATTGTTTCTATTCACATAACACACTCGCTCTTCACTTTGATAAGGAGGCTGGAGTTCGACTGCAAACCCCGGAAGCGTGTCGATGCTCTGTCGCTCGTAACGCAACACATGGCAGGACATTGTACATGGCCGACAAGTTTGCGGCAAGTTGCCCTTGGCACAATGTGTTCCGCGAAGTGTCAATCGGTCCCATTCCATGCAAACAGCAGGACACGATAAACCCGAGAGCCTGACAGTTAGTACAAGCCCGAGTGTCACCTTTATGAAGCCGGCTGCAGCTCCGACTTCATCGGGCGCCAGATATGACACCGGCTGACAACCTTCTCATCGTATGCGCTCGTGTGACCACTTGCCCGAATCTGACTTCCATAACCGGTGGCATTATGATTCTCGACTGAGAGACAAACACGAGGTTGAGACCCACTGCACGTGGCTCTAACACTGTTCTACATTTCGGGTCCGGGTCGGTACAGCGATGGCACATGCACAAGGCAGTCTTAGTCTGACACCGATTAGTGATGAGCTGGCTGACTTATCTTTGTAGTCACTGAGCCCTACGGCTAGCTTAGATCGACCCTTGTACTGGCCAAAGAGGTAGTGCTCAATGGCACAAGATCCAGGTTGGACTGTGCTTCTCAGGCTTGCCCTATGTTCTCGCGCTTTGAAAGAGCTTGGACTCACTGCATCGTACCTCTGTCCTGATCACATGGCTGACACTGCTGATAATCAAAGTCGCACGGGAGTACATTGAATGAATGTCACCATGAACGAGGAGCCATGCCTCTGAAACCGCTGTCTACTGACATCTGCATCTAGCCAGCAGAAGATGCCATGTCATCGCAGCGTGAGTAATCGTCACGGTGCCCCAGGCACTGACACTAGTCCACGCCAGAAAGAGAGACCACCAAAGTCTTCTGTATCGGGCCTGTTCGCTCACCGCATTTACCCCAGATGGCCAGAGAGCAAGATAAGGCTACCGTGCGTGCTCGAGCACTCGGGCCGTGCTAGCTGAGCTTTGACATCGAACGAGACCGAAGAGATGGGGAATGCTCGACGCTCCGTTCGTCGGTCCTCTGTGCGTGTCCCTCTCGTTCAGCGTCCTCTACGCCCAATTTGGTGAACGAGTTGATCCCCCACGGCGGTCATTTGATCAACAATCTCGTGTTCGTGATGTACTGGAGCACTCCAGACGCCGTTCTGGAAGCTTCAGCCCCCGTGGTAGGTCGAGCTACCACGCTTCGAGTCAAGAGCTTGTCGTTCCGTCGAGCCTCGAACGTGATGAGTCGATAGCCTGTCGCGGCGAGTCGCTGTTGTTCGGTGTCGAAGCTATGTATCTGTGTCACCACCTTGGTGTACCGACGCTTCTAACGATCCATCTGTGGTAGCTTTGATTCGTGGAAGATACGTCAAGCGGAACCGTTCGGTGACAAGTCCATCCGCCAGCGTGCACATTGATGGCTGGACAACGAAATGAATATACGATATCGGAGGCTCGGTGGCTGGAGTCTGGTGTTCGCTCGATGGAGCGTTGTCAATCGACCAGAACATTTGTGCGGCTGGGCAGTCGGAAGGATGAAGTGGTGCAGCTTGAGTGCATATCATTCCATTTCACATGGCGTGGGAAGAATATCGCGCTTCTGACCTCTGGTTTATGGAGGGCGTTGTAAACTTGTCTCATAGATAAAATCAAGAGATATTCGGGTCCTTCGTTGGTAGTGTCATATAGTAGACTTGTCCAGTTTCAGCACCGCTCGCTCAAATCTCAGATCTGTGAGCTCGGAATCCCTGTCGTTCTGGAAATGCAGCTGCGCGCGCACAAGGTCAGTTTGACCACTTTGCAACACATAGCGATCCTTATTAGATCATCTTTTTTTTTGCACCCTTTCCTTCGTTGAGCACCGCATACACATTGCTGACTTCATCAGCCTTCGTTGTTTATGGATTGCATCGTTCGCCTGTGACTCTCGCCGCTGTCAGGGACCTCTCGATCGCCTTTGACGGCCAGTCTGTTCGAAGTAGCAATGCATAGGTAACGGGATCTTTATCACCTGTACTGTCCAACGAAAGGTCCGCTTGTGTACTTATTGGTTGCGAACAAACACTCGATACCTGCTGGTTCCCCATGACGTGTCAGACTTGACGTTTCTCCAGGATCTATAAGCCCCACTCACGGCCGCCATCTAGGGCGAAACAAATGGTCAATATTCTCCGATGAATACGTTCGAACTTGGTGTTATGTAGGCCAATCAGGTAGGCTTGTACGATTCAAGACATGCCAGTGCAGTAGCCTGAACATTCCGCAGTCCATTGCCAGACTGTTGCGTTTGGCCGACCAATTAGCACGTGGATGATCATAGAGTTAAAACGACAGCGACCATCGTTTGCTCGCGTACATCGCGACTCTGCACAAGGTCTCTGAATTCCAAACACAATCAATGGGCCTGCCCTTGACTCCGTTGCGACCTCGTTGCGATGCCTCCTTCCATTCACAAGCTTGAAGTGAGCCAGAGGTAAGTTTGCTGTGATCGAGAGTATTGAGCTGGGCATTGGCTTTGACATTGACTTCTCTTCAACATAGCTTGGCCGCCGGCTTTTCCACCGCATAGGCTTGGAATACCAGTATACCGGTCAGTCGAGTGGTTTCCCCCTTCAAGCACTCTGTCTACCATTTGACATCCGGACGACGAGAAGATCGCCGCCAATGCTGCTCCAGCGCAGCTTCGAGCATTGACTACCATCTGTTGAACAGAACAGAGCCACATCAGCACCGCCCAAGAGCCACAAATGTTTGAACATCCCCATTCAGTTCGGGTTTTCGGGTTTACTTAAGCTTCCGGAAAGGTGAAGTGCGCCAATCAAACATCTTGGCGGTAGTACGGTGTTCGTGTTGATTCCTGTTTCATGTCAAGTTAGCGTTGCACACTCGGCGCAACTTTCAAGCATGGTTTGTAATGACCTGCCAACGCAATGCTGCTCTTGGACCCTAGGGTTTGTTGTGAGCAAGGTTTCTTGGCGGAGAAATCGGTTCACGACGCCCCTAGATTCGGCTAAGGCGTTCTCACTCTACCACCCGGCGACATCAGTCTTTCCGAATGTTTGGTAACGGAAACGGCAAAGCACCTGCATGCGGCCGCATCCTTCTTGAAGCGGCAGAGTATCGAAATGTGGCCGTGTCCTGGATCCATGGGAGCACAGAGGGTCGAATGAGTTAAAGCGGCGCTGTCTCGTCTTCCTGAAGCGATGAAGCAGCTCGGTCCGCCCATACAGATCTTTTAGCACGAATAACAATCGCAACAAGCAATCGAAGAACCATGTCCAACAAGCTCATTCTCGCCGTCGTTGGGGCCACTGGCACTCAAGGCGGCTCAGTCATCGACAGTGTCTTGTCCAGGCCAGAGTTGAGCACCAAATACACTCTTCGCGGCATCACACGCAATCCAGCTAGCGATAAGGCCAAAGCTTTGTCCGCGAGGGGAGTTGAAGTCGTCAAGGCCGATCTGGACGATTTGGAAAGTCTCAAAGCCGCTTTCTCTGGTGCTTGGGGAGTCTTCGGCGTCACCGACTTCTGGTCCCTGGGTTCGAAGGCGCGCGAGATCCAGCAAGGAAAGAACATCTTCCACGCTTGTCAAGCTAGAAACGTCGAACATCTGGTCTGGAGTTCCTTGCCAAATGTCACCAAGCTCAGCAATGGACGACGACACCTTGTCGACCAGTTCGACGGAAAAGCGGAAGTGGAAGAGTTCATTAAGTCAAACAAAGGCAGCATGATTGCGAGCTACTTCATGCCAGCCATGTTCGTTGACAACATGAAGCAGACAGTGAACGACCACGGGCAAGGACCTGCAATGGCCCTTCCTTTCCCGGATCCAAACATCCCGATTCCGTATATCGACGCCAAACGCGATGCTGGCAAGTACGTTCTGGGTCTTTTCGAAGCTGGCGAGAAAGCGAATGGCGTCAAGGTGCAAGGCGTCAGCTTCTGGACAACTCCAGCCAAGCTCGTGACTGCGATCGGGAACTATTTCGGCAAGCAAGTCAATTTCGTATCTCTGCCGGGCGAGGTTTTTGCTTCATTTCTTCCGAAGAACATGAAAGATCCTGTTACGGATATGGTTCTGTGGGTTGGCGAGGACAGCTATTATGGCCGAGGCAGTGAGCTGAAGCAATCGGAGAGCGAAGCATTCTTGGTGAAAGATGCGAACTTGCAGAGCTTGTCTGGGTTCTTGGAGCAGAGTGGATCTTGGGGTATCTGAGTGAGCTTCAGTGGAAATTGAATGGATGGCAGTTGTGTATCCTCGGTGTTGTTCCTTTCCCCTTCAGCAAGTATGACTTGGTCAATACTATTCTTGGAATTCGATTGCCGCATACTGGATAAAGATTTTGGTCGTGATGAACGTAGCTGTGATGGGCGTGAAGCCTTGCTCCTTCGGTGGCTTTGACAAGCATCAGACTGGCCACAAGGAGCGCCAAGTCGTCCCGGCAGTTTTGTGACCACAAGTCCAGTGTCTCCATCTGCTTCCCGATGTCGCCTGTTTCCTTGAGTCCAATTCCATCTTCCCGACACATTTCAGCTCACTCATCGTGCCCATGCGCAATAGAGGCCATCTTTGAGCTCATGAAAAGCTCACTGAAGCTCCATGGTTCAAAGTACACAATCTCTTTGTTACACAGCATTGCCATCCCGTTCAGCCGCAGCTACGTGCGTCTGCGTGCGTTTCGTCATGGCATCTCGCGAGAGCTCAGCCTCGCTGCTCACTGACTGTCATTCCTCCTCCCGCGCGGTTTTCTCGTGGACGAAGCGCGAGCTCACCGTGGCGCAACATGGATCCCCTCTCCATCACAGCCGGCATCATCGCAATACTTGGAGCAGCGACAACGACGACTTCGACGTTAAGCAAGCTACGAGCAGCGGGCAAAGCGCCCGAGCTGTTCGATGAGCTGTCAAATGAAGTCGAGGCACTGCGCAGCGTGCTAACCATCATTCGAGCATGCCTCCGCAGAGTGCAGCATTCCGAGATCGAGCAGGAAGTGCACGACATGCTAGGCGGGCTTTTGCGAAACACCCAGAGTGTTGCGTTGGAGCTGCAATCGGTGCTCGAGTACCAACTCCGAGCTGGCGAGGGCCGCACCAAGGATGGTCGCACCAAGGTGACAAACGCTGTCGCTGTCCACACAGTGCCATGTTTCGCTGGCTTCCAATACTGACTGGAATCAACCTCTCTCAGGTAAATCGTCGAGACTGGATGAAGTACGGACCCGAAGTCGAACGAATCAAACAGAAGATCCGTGACGCTCGGGATAACCTACAAACGGGACTGACCGCACTCAATGTGATTCAAGGGTAAACACGATCCCGTGTTGGATTGGCCAAGCACACTGATGAAGCACAGAGACATGACGAGACAGCTTGTCGTTCAGATTCAAGGGATTCATATCACTCAGCAGGCTCAACTCCCTGCTGCAATCTCGCCCATTCAGCAGCAGACGCTTGCGAATCACGCTACTTCCGACCAACTCAGTCAGATGGTACAATATTCGGGGCCAGGGCCGACAAATCAAACTTGTCTTCCAGCACACACCACACAGCTCGCCCAGCAAACCCGAACCGCTTCTACGAGCGCAATGCCAATACCGGACAACCAGGGTCAAAGCTCGACTCTTGTCCCCCGCAACGACATGAACTTCAATTTTCCCTATGCACAAGCTTCCTCCTTGGACACAATGACTATCGCGGCCACCATTGCTCGCAGGCGATGCCACGTATCCTGCAATTGCGCATGCCATGTACGGACGGCAGGATGCACTCCAAGATGGCTGAAAGGGGTGATGGGCCAGCTCATGTTCAACTACACCCAAGCCATCTACACTCGTCCTTGCACCAAGGATACTTGTTTAAGAGCTTCACACAAGTCATCATTCTCGTATCACTTTCCGTCGTGGCTGGCCTGGAAGACATTGGAGTTCCAATACCAGTCTTATGGCCTCACGAGTTATGGCTCTACTTGGACTCTACGAGTGCAAGCTAATTTAACAGAGGGCGATCTATGTTGGCGACTCAGTGCTGCCTTCACCAACAGAGACATTAAATCCGTTCAAGAACTGATTGCATCGGAGGCGATTCATCCGCGAATGCTAATCAACGGCGTCCCGCTACTTCTTGTAAGTGAAAGCTCACTACATTTTCACCAGTGGTGTGGGTCATAGCAACAAATACTTGCGCAAGACCAATACGTAATGACTGACGGTCATCGACAGCGTGCTTATCAAACCATAAGCCACCAAAATTACGCTGAAAGGTACTCAAGGACTCGCGTTCCTGGGGACTCCTTGTGCAGTCTGCTCAGGAGGACTGGGTTCACAGCCTCGTTGAATGCGCATCCACCTCCCTCGCAATGGGGCGAGTTCATGGTGCAACATCGGGATCTTATGAGTGTTGATGCCGAGGACGTGGCCGACTACCTGCAATTCACCGCGATACATTGTGCCATTGTGTTTCCAGGGCCAGGAGATATATTCGTACCGCATATGTTGAACGATAATATGCGAGATATAGCAACACTAGATGCTCTGGGAAGAACACCGCTGCATTGGGCATGCGCCACAGGGTCGCCCGATTTCGTTCGAGCCCTGTTGAACGTCAACGCTCTGCCAAATTCGAGGGACCGAGCTGGTATGACGCCACTGCATCACGCTTGTGGAGGACTGGCGGAAGTCGAACCGAGTATCAGGCTCGCAATATGCCAGGCTCTGCTGGTTCATGGTGCTGATGTCAATGCTGTGGACAATTACAATGACACACCACTGCACCAAGCACGAGAAGCGGAAACCTCACAACTTCTTCTGGACCATGGTGCTCGCGTTGATGCACTTGACCTCTTCCATCGGACTCCACTCTTCAATGCCCGAGATGCCGCGCAAGTGGACGTTCTGATCACAAACGGTGCTCGACTCGCTGATATAGATTACGGTGGCAACACAGCCATGCACGCTTGCATTTCAGGGGGAGGAGTGGAAGTTGTGCAGGCACTGATACGACGCGGAGCAGACATATACGCAACCGACCGGTGGGGTGCTACCCCTTTCCACGAGGCGATTGATGCAAACGCAGAGCAGATCCTGCTGGTTCTTCGCGAGGCACAGGCAAGAGATCCGGTAAGTTCAACGTTTGCCAATTCCATCGACTTCTTCTCGAAGACCTGACCGGAAAACAAAGCAGCGAAATTATCCAGTTACTACCAAAACTGGCGTGCACTACTTACACATGGCAGCATACTGCGCTGACGCTAAGACAATGGCTGAATTGTCACTCCTCGACCTGACCGGCCACCACCCAGATGCGCGCGAAAATTCCGGGTACACTGCGGAGGAAGCATTCGATCTCTATGAGGACCATGAGCTCTGGCGCTGGGTAGGACTCGACCCTTTGGCTAGAAATGAAAGACGCAAAGCGTGGGAAGCGCTAGTAAAGAAAGCACGAGAGCAAAACAAGGATTGGAGAATAGAAGAACTGGACAGTACTGATGACGAGTGGACCAACGATTCTGGAGCGCTTAGCGACGACGATGAACTTGACGGTCCTGAAGAGGGAACCTATCCCATGCCCGGGAGTTTCGACACAGTTTAGTCAGAACAGATAGCTGCAGCAAGAAGTATTGACAACTTCTGGTCTTATATGTTCGGCTTGGCAATTTACCAAATACTGAATAGCATCACATAGACGCAGCGGAGCTTGGACTCCTCTTGAATGCCTTCCTCGTGCAACTCGGGGGAATGTACCAAATCTCTTGAGCATCATGCAGGTTCTGTAAGAAGCCCAGCCATGTCAAGAGCCTGCTTGCGTCACCCCCTTTGGAAGTCTTGTTATCTCGTCTGAGACAAGTCCAGGTCCCATAACAGTAGCATTCCATACATCAAGCCCACGGTCCGAAACCCAATCCTGAATTCGGTGTGAGTCAACACAAAAGTGCGGATAACCGTGCAGCTGCCTGAGCGAATTCGGTGCGTTGCCCACTTGTTCGTGCCATTGCCATCCCAATAGTATCAGATCGCCTTGACACATGATCGCCTGGCGGATGCTACAGATAGTAAGCGAAGACTTGGATATAGAGCTAGACTACGCAATGCAACCCACGCTCCGATGCAGTGCTCATGATGATCGCTGATATTGCCATCAGCCTTGGGTTTGGCTGATTCCCACGTTAAAGGGTATCGTTCTGGGTACCATAGACCTTGGAATAGTTCCTGGGATTGGAAGTGAGCGTTTCCCAACAGACTGTGATAGTATCGGCGTGGGACGATTAAGGACGCATTTCTATGCTCATCCCGGGGGCACAGAAGATTGAACAAACAGGCCCTGATAACTCGACCAGCGACGGAGTGAACGGAGCTGTATGCCTGGCGATCAAGTCTCCGTAACAAAATCATTTTACATATCTCAGAAATGTTTGAAAAGCTCATACATCTGCGTCGACTTTTGGACAACATAGCGCTCGAAGCTTATAGCTGCACTACAGAGTAGGCTCAAATCTTCTTTCGCAAGACTTGCCGGTTGCCTCCCTGCTTGCCATTTTCAAATGAACTGACAGCATTCTGTGCTTGTCAGTAAATATAACGTTGCAGACAGTGGGCCACAAAACCAGACTCAGAAGAGCATTTCCTATTCCAACGTATCGAGCGAAGAGTGCTAGGCCCTTCTATTCCACCAATTAGTTGTCAAACGCCAACATAGAATCACGCAACTTCAAACAGATTAACGGAAAAGATCGAACATAGTAATGCTATCAGATCCATTCTCCTCCCCAGACCAAACTCATTGCCCCATCAAATCTTCTCACATCCCTCAATGATACCATTCCCCATACAGCAGAAATCCGAATGCGCAGGATGATTGTGGCCATATCTATGAGAGAAGACCCTGATTGGCCAAAAGTCAGCAAATAACTAACAAAAAAAAAAGAAAAATGCAGTAACTCCTCGACTGATTTTTATGCGTCAAAGAAAGACAAAAACGGATCTGGATGATGTTTGCACCCCCCCCGCCCGGTTCTCTCTGTCTCTCGGTACGTACATGTTATTTCCATTTTCATAGCGACAGAATGTCCAGTCATCGGAGCGATCGCAATACCATCTGCTAGCATGCTTCCCGTGACATTCGGGTGAAATTCCATTCTTGCAATACTTGTCGGGATTCTTGTTGCATATGGTACCGAAGGCAGGTAGGATAGTATAGGAGACAAGGAGGAGTGTAGTCGTCTTCATTTTGTTCTGTTGGAAAGCAGAAGGAGCAGCAGGAGGAGGAGGAAGAGGTGGTACTTTGCTGGTTGTTGCGAGTACGTTCGCAGATGGGCATTTTATATATTTGCTCTTGCTTTCCTACTGTCGATCAACTTGAAGACCGTGCCCGGGATATCTTTGTCCAGAGATCTCAACATGAACTTGAGGATTTCAAGGAATCCTAGGAGGCAGGCGGTCAGAACGCGTCCTGATGCCGTTCTTCAACAAGTGAAAATAGTAGATGTGTCTCGTTGTGCGAGATCCGACGAGAATAGCACCACTGCGCAGCCTCTCATTGGTGTTAGTCGCATGGCTCAATTCAAGTCTGCCTCTTGCGTGCGTTGCCTCGTATCGTGTATTTTTGCGTTTTGGCACGGCGGAGCAGGTGTACAATAATGGCATTCTCTGCAACGAACACGGTGATCACTGTTATATATAGTGTGAACAGCGTTGTCTTGCGGCAGTGTTGTGCGGGCGACCCCAAGCTTCGGGTTGGCCGGAAAAATATGTTTTGTAATCAGAAGCTGTTCCCACTCTTCCAGAAGATATGCTGATTAGTCGCAGCAAGGACTTCCAGAACACCCGGTGATACGCAGGAGTATGGTGCAGAGCGTGCAAGTGGGCGTCGTAGCAACTATGTCAGTAGCAGTGCCTTCGATATGGAGGGTACGTCGTCGCCAGGTCGCAACATGCTCCCACTCGGCTATTGTAGCAGTAAGATAGAACGACAGCGGATGCCTCTCAAACGATCGTTTGGTGACGTTTCACGGAAAATGGCGAGACGTTCCAGCTGACTCCTTGATGAATCTGGTACAGACCATGCGCATGAGCGACGTCACTGGGTTTCCTGGTCGCTGTAGTCCAACCTGCTTCCGAGAAGAACGACGCTATTGACGGATTGAGAGGATGTCTTTCCCCTGACACACGGAGAAAGTCAGGACGTCGAGCCGGCGGGAGAGCATACGCACTCAAAGAGCTCGTCTCGTCCAATGCTTCCTCAAGGCACATGCGACGGACGCCCACAGTCCTTTGATGCCATGTTCGGCGCGAGAGTCGGTCGCACGTCATGTCTGTACCTTCTGTAGGAGAGAATGGCATCATGTCAGGACGAGAAGAGGGGTCTTACGATGCCCGAAATGGCTTGCTGGCCATGACATGTGCGTGCGATAGCCTTCGGACTGGCAGTCATGTCCAATATCCTAGTCCGGGCAGTCTATTCTACTCCTGATATCCCGTCAACAGTAGCGGCGGCGCATAAACTTACCGGCAGTGATTGGCACATTCAAACCTGAGAGCGGCATCGCCAGATACAGAAAACCGCCGCACAATGGAAGCCGCCGTGTCACCTCCGCTCGACCACGCCCTACAGGCTCATCAACCACGTCAAGAGTGGATATGAGGCAGTATTCGAACCAGGTCTATCGATCTCGCCGGCGCAGAAAACGTTCGCAGAAAAGATTTCGCCGCACCTACGCCGCCGCATGGACGCATTGCAGCACGTCAGAGGCTCATGGATCTCGCTGGCAGCTGCTCGATATGTAGTAGACAGGAAATAGGGCGGGTATAATCGCAGTCCGTGTTGTTCTCGTCGCTTGGTCATGGAGAGCAATCCTGGATAGGGCTGGCAAGGCTGTGGTCGGCGCGTGACTTGGTCCGAATTTCAGCACATTCCGGACGAAAATGAATAGGAAGGGCTTGGCTGCGCCGTCTGTGCTGCAGAATGGGCGAAGACGCTGGCAAAGCGAGCTGCAAGAGCTCGGTCATGGCATTGCGCAGGTTGTGTCAGCACTTGCATCGGCGAGAAGTGCTGGTTGACGTCGAGGAAGAGGGGAAAGTGGTCGCCGTCTGCGGTGATGCATGTGAAGCTGCGTAGTCAGCACGATAATCGGCAGGGATCCCGAATTAGCGCAACGCAGCGGAACCGGATGATTCTTTGCGGTCCCATTGGCTGCGGCGTTTCGTCCGCTCGCTGAAGTCAGCGTCGTCTTCCGCAATGCGCCATCGCCATGACCGCAGTCGGTTCTTTTGGCTTGCGCGTGGACACGGCAGCACCGGTGATTCATTCGAGGAAGGATCAATCAAGGTCAATGGCGGTAGGAAGAAACAAGCACGTTTTCCTTTGATCACTTGCTATATATCCCTCACCCTCACTCGCCCCTACTCTTGCCTCTCATCAACCACAGACAATAACACAACAGAGCACAACACACATCTCACCACCAAGCAGCACACATCTCCACTCATGAGCTGCACCAGAACATACGCCACCCACGCCTTCCTGACCAAGCAGTCCGCTGCTTCGGTCCTCCGAGCCATCAATGGCTCCACCGCAATCACAGCTGCCCGGCCTAGCTTCATCGGCCTGCAACATCAAGTCGCCACGCGTAATCTGAGCACATCGAAAAACATACAGAAGAAGCAAAGCCAAGACTACTTCCCCGAGCCCGATGCTCCGAACATCAGAGAAACGCCTCCGGCATGGGAACATCCCGTCTACACCTACGAGCAGATGAACCAGGTCCAAGTCGCCAGACGAGATGTCAAAACCATGTCCGACCGCGTCGCTCTCGCTTTCGTCCGGTTGCTTCGATGGAGCTTGGATACCGTCTCAGGCTACCGCAAAGGCGCAGGACAGATGACTGAGCGACAGTACATGATCCGCAACATCTTCCTCGAGTCTGTTGCTGGTGTCCCAGGCATGGTCGCTGGCATGCTACGCCATCTCCATTCCATGCGTCGACTGAAGCGAGACAATGGCTGGATCGAGACGCTGCTCGAAGAGTCATACAACGAGCGTATGCACTTGCTCACATTCCTAAAGATGGGAGAACCAGGATGGTACGTAACCACAATCTCACCCTCGAACTACACGGACTGACAATGACTTCCAGGTTCATGAAAGTCGCCGTCCTCGGCGCTCAAGGCGTCTTCTTCAACGCCTTCTTCGTCTCCTACCTCATCTCTCCTAAGACCTGCCACCGCTTCGTCGGCCACCTCGAAGAAGAAGCCGTTCTGACCTACACCCGAGAAATCGAAGATCTCGACGCCGGCCGTCTACCCCAATGGGAGAAGCTGACAGCACCAGACATTGCAGTCAAGTACTGGAAGATGCCAGCTGATCGTCGCACGATGCGAGATCTGCTGCTTTACATCCGAGCCGACGAGAGCAAGCATCGAGAAGTGAACCATACTTTGGGCAATTTGGATCAGAAGGAGGACCCAAATCCTTATGTATCGGAGTTCCATGATGCAGAGACGCCGCATCCGGTGAAAGATTTGAGGCATCAGAAGCCGACTGGGTGGGAGAGGGAAGAGGTGATTGGAAAGCTTGGCAAGCCTGCACACGCGGAACTTTTGAAAGAGGCGTAGGTGGATTTGCATCGGATTTCACAGCAGCGGCGTTCGGTATGAGAGTCAATGAGTGGCCCTCAGATTGTTGGAAAGCGTTCGAGCGATGAGTTTTACGCGCATAGGGCGCTGGATCGTACTTCTCTGCTCTAGAAAGCAGTGCACAGAGAGCACTGCAGGCGTCGGCGATAGACCACGCGAGTTAATGACAGAACCTGACTTCAGCTTGCATTCCTTTTGCAGCAGTGCTACTCCGTGATTCATGCATGAGCTATGTCTTCTTCAACTTACGAAAAGGAGCGAAGCTACTGAAGCCTAAAGCCAAATTCCAACATCTCTACTTGGGTTCTAGCAACCCAAGCACTACATCGATCAGCCTGCACATCGGACCATTCAGACAAGATGCACAATTTTCAATCAGCCTGCTTCAACGATCCTTCGACCCGATGCTGCACAAGATATGCCGTTGCGCTCAAAATGAGAGCTGTGCTGCGAAAGGGAAATATGGTAGAGCCAGGACAGATGAGCATGGTTGGAATCGATGGGCTCTTGGAAGTGTTAATGTAATCTCGAAATTCGCTTTTTGTCCATAGTCGCAGCTAAAGGTCCATCGCCGGCCGCTTTGCTGTACGTGTGTAATGGCACAAAGTGTAAGGTGATGGAGAGCCAGCTCTGTATACTGAAGCACCTCCTCAAGTCCCTGGGTATCGTTCCTCGTTCTTCGTCATAGTCGGTACAGGGCCGTCAGCCTTCGGCGCCTTCTCACATCTTCTCAATCCTCATCTTCGTCACTCGTAGCCTCATGGTTCTTCGCCTTATGCTTGAACTTCTCCAGCTTGTTCTTCGTCTTCTTTGGCAGCTCCTCTTCTTCCTCTTCCTCTTCCACTTCCTTCTCCTCACCTCCATCTTCCTCACCCTCATCCTCCACCCCACCCTCCTCCCCCTCCACACTAACCCTCCTGACCTTCCCACCCCTCTTTCTCACCTCCCTCCCCAACTCCGGCAAAACCCCCAAAACAGCATCAAACTGCTCCAACGTCATCGAAATCCCCTTCTTCCCCGGCAACATCTCCCCATCCTTCTCATAAAACTCCCGAATCCCCACCATCAGCGTCCCCTTGAACTCTGTCAATTGCACGCGACGTTTATTCGCGATGGCCCAGTACACTCCGCCGTCTTTGTCTTTTTCCATAGTTGCAGGCGCACTTCCTGCGACATTCTTCTTCGAAGTCTTAGAAGTGGAAGACGCGCTATGTTTACTCTTCTTGCTCTTCGGCTCAGCGTCCTCCACGAACCCGCCATCGCTATCGTATGTCTCTTCGGCAGCGGGGCGTTTAGGCATTTTGGCAGATGTCGGCGCACGTTTGCGCTTTGCGGAATCCTTCTTCGCGGCACCGCTTTTCCGCTTCTTCGTCGATGTCGTGGAAGAAAGTGTCTTTTCGAGTTGTCGGGTGAAAGCCTTCGAGAGCTTCTTCGGCGGATCCTGTTGCTTCTTCGCAGGACTCGTGCGTTTAGTGGGAGATTTGCGAGTTGTGGAAACGGTGTCAAAGTAGGAGTGGTAGATGCCGCTCATTGAGATGCAAGTGGTGGTGGTCGAGGCAGCAGTGAGCTGTGACCAGGGTGGGAGCTGAAAGTGGAAGGGACGCGTCGAAGGGAGATGACGTGTTGCATTTCGCGCTAGACACGCGCTATTGTGAATGGTCACGATTTCTCTATTCCATCAGAAGACTCTGTTTGTGTATTACAATTATTGTTGTTTCCATGTATGCCACCACTGTATCATTGCATCTTTTCCATCATTTCATGTCCCGTCTCCAAGCCATTCGAACTCCCAGCTCAATCCAAAACGGCTGCAAGACCTCGACTCCCGCTCTCCTCCTTCTCAATAGCAGATGTAGCTCCTGAGGTTGTCATTGTATCGACCAGCCTGCGGACTGCTGCCCAAGTTCGCCAATCCAGGCTTCTTGATGTCCGCCACGAACTCTCCGCTCAAGTCGCAATCCTCTTTCCTGTGGGCGGCAAGTCAGCACGATAATCTCCACACGGACAGCTCATATCGCGTTCCATTGCGCGAATAGAGAACACCGATAACAGCTGGGATGCGGCAAAACTCACTCGTAAAGCGTACACCCACTGACTTCCGAGTCCGGTCCAACACTACTGATGTTCGCAGTAAATGGCTCTTGGAAGTTTACTGTGCCTCTGGTCAGCCAAGAGCAGTACACTCGTCCCCAGCGACCTCGTGTAGCAAGTGTTTCAAGTGGTGTCCATCTCACGTACTGCATAGTCCCGGTCCATTCTTCAAGTCCTTGCAAGTACCCTTCCAGTCCGCATCCGTGCAGACGTACAACCCCACGACCGTAGGCGCGAGGATCTTTGTGATCTTTCTTCTTTCGAGGCCGAGGCGTGCTGTGATGTCCGTGAGAGAGAAGGCGGGGAAGGCGAGGGCCGTTGTGTGTAGGAGCAGGACTGCTATCGCAAAGGGGAGGGATGCTGTCGGGCGCATGGTCGTTCGCCTTCGTGTGTGTCGTCGAGGACTGCTCTATCTCTTCCGATGCAGAGATCTGTAATGCTGAAACTGATTCGCTCAACTCGATGCTAATCAGAAAAGAAACGCGCAAAAGCCGTTGTGTTTGTTGTATACGGAAGGCTCAGTGCAGCGGCAGCGGAGAGGTACAGCATTTGATTGCTTGTGCACATTCCTTGCGTGTCTGCAGTTGCACAGACCGCGCGACAAACTTTCCCATGGGAACAACGTAACCCTTGTGTAATCTCAGACATGTCGCGAAAGAGGATGTCACAACATGTCGTGCTTGTGCCTGCGTTGTCTAGCCCGAATCACCCATATGGCGTCATTTGGGGAGCACGACTTGCCTTGCTTTGGCCACGGAAGCTGCGTTGTTGCTATCATCGTCAAAAAAGCTCAAAGAGGAAGGTGCAAGGATGAAGGCCCAATTATACATGTGTTGGTTGGAGTGTGCACGAGATGCAAGGCTTAAATTGACGAACTGTCGTGCGCGTCGAAAGTCTATAGTGTCAAACCTCCGTCCAAAATGATATTCTGTCCCGTCATGCTTTGATTCAACGCAAGAGCGCGTACTTGCTGAGCCACATCCTGCGAAACACATCAGTAACCGTTCTCGTCTTCTGTATTGCCAACATACCTCAACAGTTGCCAATCGCTTCAACTTCGTATTATTCCTCGACGCCTCTCGCTTCGCCTCAGGGAACTTCATCCCCCATTCAGTCAACAGCAAGCCCGGACTGACACTATTGACCCGAATCTTCGGCGAACAGATAACAGCCAACGACTTTGACAGATGAATCGAAGCAGCTTTCGTGACAGCATACGGCAATGAACTGCCACTGGGTTTCACACCCGCGATACTGGCCGTTGTCACGAACGCTCCTTCAGTCTTCTCGAGATGCTCCTTGGCAGCATGCATCAACCACAAATGCGACTTGACATTGTAGAGAAAGCAACGATCCCAGTCTCCATCAATCATTCCCTCTTCCAGATTTGCGAAATTCGTGATCCGAGTCCAGCCTGCGTTGGAAACTACGAGATCAAGACGTCCGAACTTGGCCACGGTTTGTTGCACCAAATTTTGTATCGCTGATCGGTCGCCAACATCTGCTTGGAGGGCTTCGAAGCGAGGAGACTCTTGTGATGATGCTGTGCTTGGGATTTTCTGCAACTCATCGATGAGAGTCTGAGCTCGGGATTGGTTGTTGGCGTAGTTGATGGCCTAGACGACAGAGCAAACAATTAGTTGTCCTCCAGCTTTCGAGGAATTGAACACCTGTGAACATGAACATACGACACGAAAGTCTGGTGCTAGCACGCGAGCAATCTGTGCTCCCAGACCAGCTGTTCCTGCTGTGATTAATGCGACTTTTTGAGCAGACATGGTGACGGTTGGTGGAAGGAGAATGTGTCAAGAAGTGTACGAAATGGGAATCAAGCAAGTGAAATACTTGTACCTGGCAGCGATCTGGCTACACCTTCTACTCACGTATTGGCGGATCCGTCTGCTCGACAGCGAGGAACAGCCCCGCGATCGGAACCGCCCCGTTCGCGGAGTAGTGTCCAGTCATCCCTTGAAGTATTGTTCCGGCAGAGGCCACTGGCTTCTGCGCTCACGCCATAGCACGGCGCTCTGTTGGCGGCACATCATTGCCGATGAAGACCAATAGCCCAGCAGTATTGATGTAGTGGACAAAGAGTGAGAAGGGTGAGCGCCAACTCGCGACAAGGAGGTCCGCAGGCCATGACGTAGGCGTGCCTGAGGCAACGCGCTTCATCTGATGTGAGGTGGGACTTTCATGTGCATGTGTCTTCACCTGAAGGCGACAACATTCACGACGACACGTATTGCGCTTTCACTTGGTGCCTGTTCCTGATTCTCCGCGACTTTGAACACCTCGCGCTTCTGAGCATCTATATCTCCCGACGACCGCAACCCACATTCGGCATCCTCCAGAAACCCTCACACCCATCATGTTTAATCGCGATGCGCTGTTCGGTGGCAGGAAGGAGGCACCTCCTGGACAGCGCCAACCAGTTCGCCCACAACAACCACCTCCGCCCGGCGGATCCTCACACGATCGAGAAAAGCAGTACGACCAAGGTGGCGCACGCAGAATGCAGCTACAACCTGTCTCCTCTCCGCGAGAGCTGATCTTCTCGAACCTTTGTGCCGTATCGCCTCAAGATATCGGACCTTCAAGAGATGGCGGGGATGTTCACATTATGATAAACGGGCAATACGTGCTATCAGCGCGCCCTCACCCACAGATACAGCGTGGCCAAATTGGGCTAAACGACTTCCAGCGAACATGGATGCAGGTTGCACTCACAGACATTGTGGAAGTCGAGCCATACGATCCCTTCCGACAGGGCGCACAGAGTTATTTGGGCAACATGGACATCGAGATTGGGTTCGCCGGTACGAGACCTCAGCAGGCACCGCCCTTTGACCAAGACGAGCTCGCAGACGCAGTGATCAAGGTCTTCCGCAACCAGATCTTTGCGCCAGGGCAGAGTTTCGGTCTGGACTTCAGAGGTGGTCCGAAGCTTCGACTCACTATCAAGACTGTGGAGCTGGTCGATCTGGCTTCGCTGAAAAGCTCAGGGCAACAACAGCAGCAAACACATCCACATGCAAGAGGAATCCTTACCCCAGAAACACAAATAAACTTCTACAAAGATGCCAAGTCACCTCTTCAGCTCAAGGGATCGACGAGGCGACCGGCTGCGAACTCTGTCATTCGACCCGACTTCAAGTTCGAGGACATGGGTATTGGTGGACTGGACAAGGAGTTCAGCGACATCTTCCGACGTGCTTTCGCATCGCGCATCTTCCCACCTGGCTTGGCAGAGAAGCTTGGTATCCAGCACGTCCGCGGTATCCTGTTGTACGGTCCTCCTGGAACAGGAAAAACACTCATTGCTCGTCAAATCGGCAAAATGCTGAACGCTCGCGAACCGAAAGTGATCAACGGCCCGGAAGTTTTGAACAAGTACGTTGGTCAGTCGGAAGAGAACATTCGAAAGCTCTTTGCGGATGCGGAGAAGGAACAGAAAGAAAAGGGCGACGAGTCAGGATTGCACATCATCATCTTCGACGAATTGGACGCAGTATGCAAGCAGCGTGGCTCTGGCGCGGGTGGAGGCACCGGCGTGGGCGACAGCGTGGTGAATCAGCTGCTTTCCAAGCTGGACGGTGTGGAGCAGCTGAATAATATCCTCCTCATTGGTATGACGAATCGCAAGGATATGATTGATGAGGCACTATTGCGATCTGGCCGTCTGGAAGTGCACATGGAGATCAGCTTGCCTGACGAGCCCGGGCGGGCGCAGATCCTCAAAATCCATACGGAAAAGATGCGGTCAAATGGCAAGTTGGGCGGCGACGTGGATTTGGCCGAGTTGGCACGACAGACCAGAAACTTCTCAGGAGCTGAGATCAGTGGTCTCGTGAAATCTGGTAAGTGGCCTTTCTCTAGATTTTTGCACTGAAACTTCCCTGGAGACATCTCCCCCGGTTGGCATGGTGGCTCGACTGCTCGCGGAAGCAGACGAGTGATTGCGCAACCTCGGGCAGATATCTCATAATGCTTCCAAGCATTGCACACAATCCGAGCTAACAGGTAATAGCAAGCTCCTTTGCTTTGCAGAGACACATCAAGGGAGGCACTGTCGCCGCCCTATCAGACGACATAAATGACATGCAGCTCCACATGGCCGACTTCCTCGGAGCCCTCGATGAGGTAAAACCGCTATTTGGAGTCAGCGAAGAAGTTCTGGAAGACTGTGTCGAAGGTGGCATAATTCACTACGGCCCCCAAATCGATAAGATCCTAAGGAACGGTCGCGATTTCGTTGAGCAAGTCAGAACAGGCACGACTCGTCTCCACTCCGTTCTCCTTCATGGTCCACGCGGAAGCGGCAAAACCGCACTCGCCGCACAAATCGCTTTGAATTCACAATTCCCATTTATCAAGCTGGTACGGGCGGTCGACATGGTTGGGATGAACGAAATTCAGAAGATACAGCACCTTAGCAAAGTCTTCACAGACGCCTACAAGAGTCCGCTCAATGTGCTGGTCCTTGACAATATAGAACTTATGGTCGACTGGGTCCCCGTCGGCCCACGCTTCAGCTCCGCCGTGCTGGCCGCCCTCAAGGGCTTGATGGATAACAGGCCCCCGAAGAACAGACCACTTCTCATTCTAGCCACAACCTCCGAGCGCACAGTTATGCAGCAACTGCAGCTCTATTTCAAAGCACAGATCGCCATTCCGGCTCTCCAAACACAGCAGGAACTCGCACACGTCATGCGCGAATCTGGCCAGTTCTCACAGCAAGACGTGGACAGAGCGATTGGCGAAATCCAGGAGAATCTGGGTGGAGAGAAGAGGATTGGTGTGGGCATCCAGCAGATTATCTTGGCGATACAGACTGCGGTACAGGATCGCGAAGATCGCGTTGGAAGATTCGTGGATCTGATGTGCGAGTATATTAACGATGCAGCGGCGGGGATTGTGTGAAGTGGGAAAGGGGACATGCGGCCAGGAAGTAGCTTGGGGGCAGGATAGAGCTGGTAGGAACTTGGCAGTACTGCTGCTCTGATCTTGGATTGTTCATCTCTTTCATTCCTCCTCTTTCTCTGTATTGCACAGCCCTTTCTAGGCGCTCGAGGTGGAGACGGTGCATGAATCTGAAGTGGGTGAGGTCGGAGCGACGTCTTTCCTTTGTCTTCTTTCTCTGATATGGAAGACTCTTGTGAGGCGCTCGGGTTGCAGACGGCACAAAGTTCCGATGGGGATGAAAGTGTAGCGATCAAAACGCGCGATATAACATTGTGGTGGGGTCTTGTCATACATTTGTGGGACCTTGACTTGAAATGCTCGTCTTCTCTATAACATTGTCCTGCTTCTTTCTGTTCTGGCTGTCAACGGGACGACTATCCAAGCTCGGTCGCTCGCATGATAGCTGACGGTGCTAGGTCAAGAAAGATGTCGCTTGCTGTGTATTGGATGTCTCGAATTGAGTCATGGATGACATCGCGGTGCTATTAACTCTTGTTCTCATGCTCTTCGCTCAAGACACCTGGATAATTGTCGGGCGCGATACAGCTAGCTTGCGATCGCTTTCTCTTGTAAAGCACAAAGAAGTAAAAGGCCACGCCAGATACTGCTCCGGCAACGTGGCCAACGTGATTAATGCCTTTTTCATTGGCACCGTAGGGCCGTCGGAGGGCGGCAATGTCCTTGATGATCATCGTCATAGGAATCGTCCGATCGGATGCGTACATGCTCTGTGAGATGGCCCAGCGAATGCGAGATAAGAACCCCGACGGCATGCGTTCTTTATTCCGGAAAGCATTCAAAACTGCAACCGCAGCGAAACCATAAACCACACCCCTCAGCCCTCTGCTGACCTGGAACTCTTTCTCGACCCATACGCCCTGCCAACTGAGGCGTAGAAGAGTGGCAATGCTCGAGGCCAAACCAGTCACGGCCGCCAAACCAAACACTTCCTTCCAGCTAACGCCAGGTACGCGAGCACATGAAGTCCCATACCAGAGCATATAATACATATTGGTCTTGAAGTGAGGGATGCCCTGGTGTACAAAATTCGATGTCAGGAGAGTCCACCATCGGCCACTTCTGATGCTGTCATAGGAAAGCATCGTGTTTTCTGTCATGGCAATCGTTTTTTGCGACCATTTGTATCGCACGCAGGCGTCGAAGATAGTCCGCGATAGCGTGCTTGAGACATAGGATGCCCATCGCGCACACTTGCCAGGGAGTCCATTTTGAGCTTCGAGGACTGCGAGGGCATGCTGAGAGCGGTAGTACCTGTAAGCTGGAAGATTGAGGGCTGCAATCACGCCAACTGCTGCCAGGGCCGACTTGCTGAGCTCGCCATTATGTAAAGCTGGAAGACCATGGTCTCTGGCAGCGGAAGAGGAGTCGTCGGCCGGAACGTCCTCGATTCTTGGTTTGAGAATGGCTGGAAAGATCGAGCCCAAGGCCGTGGAAATTGTGCCATATGGATCGCGTGCAAGGTCATACTGCCATGGTACGAAGATTTCCATCCTCAAAGTTTTCTCTCCCCCAGTGCGCAGACTGGAAGAGAGAAAACCATGCGTCGGAGCAGATCCAACGTGGTCACACAAGATACGCAGAGGTTACACAAGGAGTCAAAGATTTAGCCTGTAGACTCCCGCGCGGCCCGTTCTCCCGCTTTGCCACGTGTGACTGTTGTGTAGATGCATGTCTCCACTTCTACTCTGCACGATTGGCATGAGGTCCGACTCCATCCATCGTAGCAAGGCACAACGAAGCCTAAGATGTTCTGAATCTCGCCAATGGACACCGGATGACAAAAGGCACGAGGCTGACAGTGGCAATGGGTCAACGATGAGACTGATTCATTCCGGTGCCCCCCGGACTACCACCGCCAGCTAGAATGCCAGCGTATGCCTAGCGAGTATCGACCTCAGACATGAGCGAGATTTCTGTCCACTTCAAGAGCGATGGCACGAGAAGAGCAGTCCACATCCATACCAGAACGTAGCCAGGCACTCCCAGTCGGCTTCTACCTCGGTCAGCTACGGGTAGCATCGTGCGACATCATCTGCCCCGACCTACAACCTGCAATTACAGGAACATGGAAATACGGCAAGTTAATGCTTCCAAATTGGCGTTGCAGAGAATGATCCCGAAACATCTACTGCCCTCACTCGCCCTGCAGTCCTAGACCGAGCATTTGGCGCCACTTTACGAGCAATGGTCCCATGGCATTAACCATGCTGGGCTTTATCAGTTGCGATGCAAAATGGTGGCGAGTCAGCACCCATCGACTACGTCTGCTTCCGGCTCTTCCGCAGCCTGAGACTTAGTGCTGACTTTTGCCGCGCATTTTTGCACTCACATTGTTTCTGCCAGAACCAAGATCTAGAATGATCACCGCAGTTCCCCAGTACGAGGAGTCTGGACTCTGCTACAGTTAGTGCAGATCAACAAGCGTTCGAGTTCTCGGCCCTTGTTCGTGGGGTACAGTACCTTGGTGGACATGGCTTGGCGGTCTGTGAGATCCGCGATTGCGATCGATCTTGCTGAGCCGACCACAAAGTGAGCAATATGCGCTCTAGCCTGCTATGCACGATTCAATGATGAGCTACGAAGTTGCAGCCCAGCATATTGATGCCGGTCTGTCGAAGAATCGAGCAGAGAACTGCAATCCAGAACATAAAGATGTTCCAACAAACGATATCGTAAGGCCGCGATGAGTACATTGACTCTTGGCTCCGAGAACAAGACTTGGTACAGCCATACCCGGGCAAGGAAGATGGGAAAACCGGCTACAATTCGTCTTCGGTCTTCCACAATCGTGAAAGTCAGGCTACAGACTCCCCCTGGCTATTGTGATGCATCTAAGGTGAGGGAGATAACTGGGAGAGATCGACAGTAATGGAGCAGGAACTGCAATCTCATGGTTGAACTGCGTCTCGCTCGCGAAGGACACGCCGGATTGAAGTGCAACAGATCAGGGAAGGATACATCGGCAACATGGTGTAGCATGATATCTGTCCTGGAATGGCAGTTGAAACGAGTTTCACGACGAAGACTGTCGCTCGATGAAATACAAGAAATGCCCAGGCGGAAAGCTCCTTCGATTACAGCAGAACTAGGCGCAGGATTTTCTGGACTTCACATCAACAGGATCCCTGACTCGGTAGAGTGTGGTCAAGAGTAGCCGACAAAAGCCCTTTGGCTGTATAGAAGCCACTCTGCTTACAATGTCTCAGGATGTGACAGCGGAAGAGTGATGCAAGGTGTGTGCCATATTTGGGTCCAGTATGTGCACGGACAATACGATCAGAAGTCTCGAGGAGAGGATGAAGTACAATGACCAGCAGAGGATATAAGAGGCATATCACAACCCCATCTAACACAGTCTCAATCCAACACAACACTCCTTCCATTCGACGCTCGTTACAACCACAACAACAAACCCACTAATTGAAGCTGAACCACATCCCCCTTACAGCAAACCTTTTCATCAAAATGCAATTCTCCACCACCATCTTCGCTGGCCTCCTGGCCGCTGCCGCCAACGCAGCCCCAGCTCCTATTGTCGGCGCAGCCATGCAGGCCAGACAGAACTCCCAAGACTTCTGCGGCGCTTCTCCATTCTACGACCGCTACGACGAGCGCACCCAGCTCGGCTGGAACCTTCCAAAGGTGTCCGACTGCCAGAGACTCGCCGAAAACGTTGCCAACGACGGCAACAAGTGGGAGGTCACCAGCTCCCCGACCAACATCGCTTCATCTGGAACCTGCACCTTCCGCGTCTCTCTGGGCTCCGCAAGCAACGAGAAGGTCTACATTGGCAACAAGGATGTCGCTGATATCATCCTTACTTCGATTTCGCGATACACTCATGGCGAATACGTTTCCACTCAAGGATACAGGAAGGCTAAGCTCGATGCTCAGAACACCATGCAGTGCGGCAACAACGGACTCGAGACTGATCGTGAGGCCTCTGTCAACTGGGACATCCTCAACTTCCTTTAGATCAACTCGGTACCCTGTATATCAAGTGGAGGCTCGGTAACGGTGGACAGAAGTGGTCGATCTAATTGCAATCATCGTCGCATTGCGTTGATAGAAAAGTCAATACTACGCTTCTGTTCACAACACCTATCTTCTTGCCATACTCAGGGACCAAGTGACCAAGTCTGAGAACGACCCACCAGGAGCACATCCGTGTTCATCCTGCACATGGCCCGTTCATCTATACTCGCCGCCACAGTCCCCCAAAAGCTCTACCATCTTCTCTCTTCGACTCCTGCTGAGAACACCTTCAATCTTGTCCAAATCCTCCCCATCCAGTTTCCATCCGTAGACCCTCAGATTCTCCTCCGCGTGTCCACTTACACCCCATCTCGTCCCCACAATCACCGCACCGACCACTTCGTCCGCTACGTCTAGCACCCACCTCATCGCCACACAACTTACACTCCTGTCGTGTTTCGCTCCAATGTTTTGCAAGATATGTAACAGCTCTTGAAACAGCTCCCATCCTCCCCAATTCACAATCACCTCATAGTACTTTCTCTGACTAGGCGTGATACTTTGTGAGAAGTTATCAAGAGGTTCTGGCTTGCCGAGCCAGGTTGAGGAAAGAAACCCGCCGAGGAGAGTTCCATAGGTGAAAAGCTTGACGCCGTGAGCTCTGCAGGCAGGTATCATAGAATGCAAGGGTCGCGAATCGATAAGTGAGAATTGCACTTGATTGGTCTGTATTTTGATCCCGGAGTTGATGGCGTGCAGCATATGCTTTGTGTCAAAATTGCAGAGACCCAAAGCATGTATTCGGGAGTCCGATTGAAGGTACTGCAGCGCAAGAATATAATTTGGGTCGTTGTAATCTTGCCAGTGGAATTGGAGCAAGTCGATGTGAGACGCTTGCATTCGGTGACAACGCTCGGTGATGTTAGCGGAGATCACCTCTGCTGTTACTTCAATGGGAGTGAAGACGCAGTATTTGGTTGCTCCGAAGAGGGCGCTGGGATTTGTACATGTGGGGCGGAAGCGGCCAAAGAGGATCTCAGCATCGCCGTAGTGATCTGCCATATCGTAGGCTGTGAATCCAAGGGAAGAGTATTCGTGGAATTGCGCGTTGATCTGGCTAAGTGTAGCGATGCCCCAGGAGGGACTTGAGAGCTGCCAAAGACCGGAGAAGAGGCGTGGAAGGGCACGTCCGTTGAGTGTGAAGGTCTCGATGCTTTCGGAGAGTGGCGATAAAGTGATGCGCGTGGCTTCAGAGGCTGGAGTGTCCGGATTTGATGCTTCGGGCAGTAGTTGCGAGAGTTGCAGCGCCAACAAACTCCGGGCAAAAGGATAATCATCGTTTGGTGATAGCCGCCCCTGGCCCTGCACCAGTGCTTGATGAAGACGAGATACTGGCACGATCTCTGTGCCGTTCAATCGCCTCGACCCTGAAGGAACAAGCAGCAATTTGTGAACAGCCGTCAATGCTTGGATGATGTCTCCATCAACGCTTGCCAATTCTCGGCCCAAGATCTCATTCTGGCCGGATGATATTCGCAGATCGGACACTTGCTCGACAATATTCGCCAGCAGTGGTATGCTCTCAAAGCACAATCCGCATCCCAGCATCGCGCGAATCCTGCCTTGCTGTTCATGGAAGCTTGGAGTGACACTGATCTGCTCCCCGTCATTCGTAAACATCTCCTGGCCAGGAGACTTGGCTTGCTTTGTCAAGTAAATTCGGGATCGTTCCTCGAACGTCTTCGTGATTGCAGGATCAACAGCCAGCATTGATCTCAGTACTGCACGAAGACCATCCTCAGGAATGTTGGCTACAATTGTATCTGTCATGAGGTTGACATGTGCCATCTTGACGTCGGGCCCCGATGATGACGCCATCTTTTCTTGCCTTGGTGAACTGTCAGTCCTGCTTCCCACAGGTCTGTTCACAGCATTCGTGATTATGGAGAGCTACGAGTCACAGTTTCAGGTATGCAGTCGAGAAAGTGAAGGCCATCGATCTGTAGCTGGATATCTCAGCTTCCAATCGAGACCAACGGGACCGCATGTCCACTACTGCACACGGCCGGCGATAAGCTTGGCCGAGGTTGGGCGGTGTCGTTGAGCAGGTGAGGTTGGTGACGAGGCAAATTGGAGTAAGGAATACGGTGGACCTTTCCTGACGCTGGGACATAATACCACACTTTCCTCCAATTTCGCAAACCATTTCCCTCCAACAATCTACCTACAACCACCACCCACACGTGTCTTCCTCGTCACGACAGACTTAGCAGCACCACACGAAGCATTTCTCGATATTCATACTGTCGCCCGGTCTGACACAATGACTTCACAAGACCACTCACGCTCTGAGAGCCTCTCTCCCACACATGTCGACAAGCTGAGCCATTCATCGCGTGTCTTTCTACGCGACGCATCATTATATTCCGCTATTGCTCATCTGACTCATATCGGCCATGTCAATCACTTGTCAAGTGGCACGGCGGTCGTTTCGCTATGCTTGAACTGCCGCTTGCCAAGTCTGGTAATCTTCAACTGTGAAGGGCAATTCGGATCCGGACAAGCAACTAGAGCATCGGTCGACATCTGAATTCATAAATAGGCTAGTTGAGCGATCGGTACAGACATTCACATACCCAATCATTGGCATGCGCCTGTCTCTGCTTGGCTGCCAGAAGCGGCAACACGGCTGCTGTAGCGGTACTGAGTTTTGTTCGACCTAGGTTTTTGAACGCAAACTTACACAAGCTATAGATACTGAAGCCTTGGCCTTCTGGTAGGTGCAGCATCTCCCCGCGCAAGTAAAAGTGGTCGCCTTCTTTCGCACCGCAATAAATCTTCGCACCTGGAGGGCAGATGACCTCGACTTTGAGGTCGAACAGCTCGAATGAATCGTCCCTTGACATGGTCTTGTTCCCGGGGCTCCAATGATCATATCAGTCGCAGACAACTTTACATGCAGAGTCGAAATAGGCCCTAGCCGCCTATCGCACCCGGCTCGGCCAAGCGGCCAACTGAGTACGAAGCTTCGTGAAGCTTGCAGGAAGCCGAATCCTCCGGCGAACTGCTGCCGACAAGCATGCGATGATAAAGACTTGACCAATGATGAATCCGCAACCAAGCAGTGCTCTCATATGCCAACAGTCCATGATCTTCCTTTACAGCTAGTTCACATAATTTAATCCCATACTTCCAGAGCCTAGCAGCCTTTCGGGACGCTGTTTACTGTGCATACAATTCGGTTTCCAACATGTTGGACAGCAAGAAACCCTCGCTGAGCGTCGGTATCGATGCTGCTGAGATCGAACGCGGACGAGCAAGTGATGCTCAAATCTCGAACGAACAGAATGGTATCCGAAGAGATCTACAGCGACGGCACATCAATATGATAGCAATCGCTGGCATGATTGTATCTTTGCACCAGTTTATCTCTTTCTTCCTTTCACTAACCATCCTGCAAGGGTACAGGACTCTTTCTCGCCTCAGGACAAGCAATCGCTACTGGTGGACCTGTCGGTGCACTATTTGGATATATCGTCATGGGTCTAATCACCTGGGCAGTGGCTCTGATGACGGGAGAGATCTCATCTTTCATGCCAGTCACTGGTGGATTCGTCAGACATGCTACCAAATTTGTCCAGCCAGCGCTTGGAACCGCGACAGGATGGGTGGGAATCTCGAGACGGCCACGAGACACAGTGTGCTGACATATGAGACAGAACTTCTGGTATACGATGGCCATCACGGCGCCCGCTGAGATCTCTGCGGCTGCAACAGGTATGCCTGGGCTATTGTCTGAAGATGACTATGGCAGCTTCGGCGCTGATTTGTTTCATCAGTTATCAACTTCTGGAACACATCGATCAATCCTGCAGTCTGGTTTACAGTCTTTATTGTCGTCATCATGATACTCAATTTCAGCCCCGTCAAAGTCTATGGCGAAAGCGAAGTCTTCTTTGCCGTCCTCAAAATTTCCCTCATCATCGGTCTCATCATCGCCGGCATCGTCGTCGATCTCGGTGGTGGACCAAATCACGACCGCATAGGCTTCAGATACTGGAAGTCTCCTGGTCCATTCAACGAACATCTTGTCTCTGGCAATACAGGCAAGTTCCTCGGATTCTGGTCGACGCTCATCAGTGCTGCGTATAGCTACGCCAACGTTCAAGTCATTGCTCTCGCAGGTGCCGAAACGAGAAATCCGAGAGAGGTCATTCCGAATGCTGTCCGCATGACGTTTTGGCGAGTAATGATATTCTACGTCTTGTCAATCTTCGTCGTGGGGCTTCTGGTGCCGTCCAATGACCCGAACCTGGGTATCTCGACCGGGACCGCTGAGCAAAGCCCTTTCGTTATTGCCTTCCAGCGTGCTGGGATTAAAGTGTTACCAAGCATCATCAACGCTGTTGTTTGCACCAGTGCTTTCAGCTGTGGAAGCGCTTGTGTGTTCCTTGCGTCCAGGACACTTTATGGGCTTGCAGAGGAGGGACAAGCTCCCAAGTGGTTTTTGTGGACGAATCGATATGGAACACCATACCTGTCTGTTGCGGCGAGCTTGATATTCACACCGCTGGTATACTTGGCTCTCGGAAGCAGTAGCAGTGTTGTCTTTGGATGGTTCGTCAACATTACCACGATTGCAGGCCTGGTGGGATGGCTGGTGATTTGTGTCACGTACTTGAGATTCTATTACGGCATGCGGCGTCAACTTATCAGTCGCGATTGTAAGTAAAAATTCGAAACCTGTCCTTCCTGAACGATGCTGATTTGATTGACAGGCTTGCCTTACAAGAGTCCGTTTCAGCCATACGTGGCGTGGACGACACTTTTCACATTAATCATCGTCATTTTCACTTCGGGTTATAGCGTCTTCTTTCCCGGAATGTGGAGCGTCTCAAGCTTCTTGACATACTACATCGACATTGCGATATTCATTGGTGAGGACTGCGTCTACGTGTTTGCGGAGTTGCACGTCGCTGACCAACCCATAGGATTGTGGCTGCTCGCCTTGTTCGTGTTCCGAGATGGGCCTATAGCGTTGTCAGCTATGGACTTGTCAGAGATACATCTCATTGAGCGAGAAAAGCTGCTGCATTTATCAAGCGCTGAGGAAGTGGCATACTCAGCGTCATGGTGGAGGAGATGGGTCATCTAGCAAAAGAAGCTGTTCGGTCGAGGCGTTAAAGCTTGGCTCGATACGAGCCCAGCCTGGTTTTTCATTCTACGCAACGTGTCTCGTGTTGAGAAAATCGGAAAACCTGCATCGTGTATCCCACATATCGAACCTTGTGTCAAAAGTTGGCACCCCAGCACCAAACGGCATTCGAGAGACTCCGTCTTTAGAACCTGGACATGTGCTCACAGGCATAAACTGCTCAATCCGGCGTGCTTTGAAAAGCAAGATGAGGTAAGACTTCCCATTGCGATGGCAATTTCGAATGTAAAGCTGAGTGGTAAGTCACAAATATAGACCCTTGCTCCCTGTAAGTTTGGACTACATAGACCAGATGTAAATGATCAAAATCTTCCTAGAGTATGCGCTGACACCTACACTGACTGACGCGACTGCTGAGCTTCTTGGCTCGCAAGTCCTGAATCAAACTCTGCGACTGGCTGCGTTTCTTTCGCACGCTTCCAATCCTGCCGAGCAAGGCGCGGCATGAAGAACGCGAACATCACCAAGGGCGGCGTGATGGTAAACCATACCCAGATCGGAATAGTCCCCTGGCCAAACGCCTCGAGATTCATACCTAAGAATGAGGTGGTGAAAGTCAGAGGAACGAACAAGAACGCAAGCCACGTCAATTGTCCCACTTTCTCGGCCTGTACAAATGAACGCTGTGACTCCGCAATAGCTGCTTGATGCATGATGTTTCGCATGGCACTACTGCATCGCTTAGAAAGAGTCTCGGCACGGGAAAGAAGTTCGTGATAGTCGATAAGCATCAAAGCTGCGACCCGATCTGCTTCATCCAGGTGGTAGCCCTCTGCAGCTCGAGGCCACGCTGGGTGCCCTCGTGCTTCAACAGCGCGAACATTCTCCTTCAGGACGGAGACGACTTCGTCGAGTGTTTCCCGCTGGTACGCCAAGTCAGACACATCGAAGTTGCCAGCTTTAGACGTAGCGTGCCGTGTGGCATTTCCAACGGTGTAGTCTATGAGATTCAGGTATTGACAGATCGAAGCGGCGACGTATTGAAGCAAGTCCGAGATGGCGTAAAAGGCATCTTGGGACATGATGTCCTCATCCAATGAGCGCCCGTAATTCTCGCAAAGGTGCGACGCAGTCTGCGCCAGGAGACTACCCGATCTGGGCGAAGTGGCGCGACGATGCCAATCCAGTGCGATTCTCGGCGAGTGTAGAGTGGTGGGTAGAAAGCTGGGTTTCCAGCTACGCTTTGTCTTGCTCCATGGTCCGTCTGGACCTTGATCGAGGTCATGGCCACTGTCAATCCATGCAATACCTTCCTTGCATCAGTTTTGTGGAGTTCAGCTGCTTGACGACTGTGATACGCACCTTCGAACCCATTTTCGGTACCACGAACAGCAATTGTGATCTGTTGCGCAATCGAAAAATGTTCCAAAGAATGTACATAATGCGAACGAACAATGGAGTCACCCTGCTTTGAACTATGCTCGCGATTCAGCGCTTTCCGGTACTCCTTCATGGCAATGAAACTACTCGAGCGTAGCCCAGAGATTGTCATATCATTAGGAAGCCCGTTGTGTTCACCTATCGTGAAATACCGCAGACGCACGATGTTTTCATTCGAAGAGGGTAGAGCAGGCGTTGAGAACAGACTCCTTGTGCGGAACGGGGATTGGATATGGAGATGATTGTGAAAGAATCTGGGATCCAGATCGAGACCTGCTCCGATTGTGTTGACCCATTCCGGCGTCTGAAGACCGGAAAGGAATAATATGGACCCAGTACTTCCGGGGAATGCATCGACTGCTCGTAGGACCTCTGTGGTGGTTTCAACGTTCTTGCACAATGGCTCCTTGCCCGAGGACCATTGGTAGATGATAGCCGGTCTCAGCAGGGCCGCATTTGGTTCGTCAAGGCTGGTGGCGCGGTGGGGTCCGGACTCGAATGGACGCATCATGAAGGTCCCAAGATCCTCGTAGTCCACACCATTGTACAGACGCGCAAACGCGGCCACACACCTTGCGTAGGCTTCCGGCGTCCCTAGAAAACGTTAGACCGCAGTCATTTGCGCTCTCGAAGCAGCGAGCGTACAGGGTGCCGGGTCTTCTGGTGCATTGTGCGGTGATTGCTGTGCGCGGGCGTCGTCCATGTCCCGTCCAGCAATCGACACGGGGCGCTGCGTGTAGATTTGTTATCTGCTGCTCCACGAGCACGACGCATTGATCAAGCAATGCACGGAGTGGCACACCCGAGCATCATATACTTTCTTCATTGCTTGCACGAGATAGCAGTGGCCTGCGCCTCCACAAAGGGAGCTTCGCATGCTGTTATGCATCAATGCATCTGGGGGACGCATCAGCGACGTGCACACTTGATACATGCACTTTTGCCTCGCCCTGTCATGCACGAGGGGCTATGCTCTCATCCGGCAGACGGTACTGTCGTCGCTGCCATTCCTCGGCGGCCCCAATCTGCTGTTGCATCGCCCGGTAATCCTCCCGCTGGTCTACATCACCTGCGTCGCGCCTCGACTCATACTTGAGGACTGCTGTGGGTGCTGTCGAGTAAGCCGCGTCGCGGGAGCAGGCCAGACAGGTCGAAGCGAGTTGGGAGTGGGTATTAAGTGGTCGCCGGCGAGAGACATCAGAGCTGATTTCGACCTACTGAGACGCGCCGGCCCGCTGTCCCAGAAGTCGTGGTACAGTAACGAGACCCAGACGACCTGGTCAGCTTCACCTCTCATTCCCACACAGCCACCACATCGCATGACAAGCTCGCCGGCAGCCTCTCCTCTAAGCCGCAGCAAACAGGCTCTGCCCTTCTGCTGGCAAGTTCCCTTCCATTCTCTCGCTCGTCGCGGCATGAAGACAACACTGTCTCGAGCCATCTGGCCGACCAGCAGGGCCGCAGTCCGCTGACATGACTTCTAAATCCCGCACACCCACATTGCATCCCATCCGAACACAAGAAAACGCTACTGCTATGTAAGCAACAATTGGCACTGATTCTACTCTACATGTTGTAACTGGTCACCTGCAGCATCATCGCCATTCCAGGGCCTCTGAGCAATCGTGTATTAGAGTGGGGTCCTTGGCTACAGAGTCTGCCGAAGGACTCGGCGTCACAAACTGCCATCTTGGCCTTCGACTGGACTTCGCTTCAAAGTGGTTCCTTCGATACATGGCAATTGCTTTTGGATCTGGGAGAGGAGCTTGTGGCCGCACTAGTGACCTTACAAGCATCATTTGAGGTACGGCCAAACGTACACATGCTCTTCTACTCCCAACTAAGTGGTTAGGGACAACTGCCGCCTCTGATATTCATCGCACACAGCCTCGGAGGCATCATAGTCAAACAGGTTCGTTCACAAAGGACTTCCACGCGTTCGTACACTTTCTAATCTTCACAGGCATATTTCTCAATCGCCCAGCAACTCAATCATGTGCGAGGCTTGAGAGACGCAATCGCTGGTATCGTCTTCCTCGGGACGCCTCATGGACGCTCCGCGATTGATCAAGTATGGGTCAGGACCCGCCCTCTGCTACAACAACGGAAATCGAGGCTCAGCTCCAAGGGTGCGGATTCAGATCATTCGGCTGTGTCGCAGTTGAGTGTCCTGTTTGAAGATGCCGCCGCTGCATTGCCGATCTTGTCGATTAACGAGACACAAGAAGCCATCCTAGGTGGGTCCAGGACAATACCGTTCAGGTCCAAGAAATCACTAGTATGTCATGTTTCTTTTCACATATACGAATGCATTGCACTGATATCCACGGAGTTGGTAGGTCGGGCGGCAGGAGCCACGAACGCGAGACGAGAACGCTTACTCGACGCGCACACCGATCACTTTGGACTCTGCACAGTTGATCTCAACAGCCCAGTCTACGAGAATATCAACGACTTCTGCGAGAACGTCATGTTGGAATGTTCGCAATGGATTCAAGCGCAAAAGACAACCAGTTGGTATCCTCTATCAGAACCCACAATATTAATCTGACAGCTGCACAGCGGATTTTGCATCGGCGAGCGTAGCCGCTGCGTCGAGCAGTTCTTCTTCCCGTAGGGCATCGCACAAAAGATACTCCTCACAGTCGCGCCTCTCAGGTAATAACCTCAAAGCGACTGCACCACTTTATCTAATGCCGATGGCGTTTAGCACCTAGTCTGAGCCCGACAACACGTTCACGAACCCTCGCCTCCGCGTTAGCTGGAAGCACGTTGGCTATGAATGCAAGCAATCCAAAGTACCTCACGTTGGAGAAGGAAGACCCTTTACTCCCTTGCCATGTCATCCCTTACGAGAGAAACCCTGAGTTCTTTGGAAGACAAGAGGTGCTGAAAGCAATCGAAGATCATCTGTTGCCAGCAGCGTCTAATTCTGATGGAAGAGCTTCGAGTCCTGGACTCAGAACATACGCAATTTGTGGACCGGGAGGGATGGGCAAAACGCAGACAGCTACTGAGTTCGCTCTGGCACATGTCGATGACTTCGCGGCGATTTTCTGGATGAGAGCAGACAGTTATGCGAATCTGGCTGCCGACTTCAGTGCTGCAGCAATCGAACTAGGCTTGATCAACGACGACTCTCTCGACGCCAAGGACTTGGCTGTCACCAGAGAGCTTGTGAAAGGCTGGTTGAGAAGGCCTGTGCGATCATATACCAAATCAGCAGAGATTGTAACCAACAATGCAGCATGGCTATTGGTCTTTGATAATCTGGACTCACGCGACACTGTTGCAGATTTCTGGCCAGTTGATGGAAGTTGTGGGGCTGTTTTAATCACTAGTCGTGATCCCCTGATGAGGACCACGGTCTGGGGGGTCGCGCACGGTATCGACTTGCTACCGTTCAGCCATGCAGAGAGTTCCACTCTTCTGCTGCGCCTGACGCAACGTGAAGGCGACGACGAAGAGCACGAGGCAGCGGCTGCTGTGTGCAAAGTGCTGGATGGCTTTCCTCTTGCGTTGACTCAAATGGCTGGAGTCATCTCGCGTCAAGAACTATCGTTCGACGAGTTCCTCGAACGCTACCGAGAGGAACATGCGCACAAGGCCCTGTTTGAGCTGCATTTCGAGACTCGTCCCGGATCAGTGTCATACAAACACACGCTAGCCACTGTATTCTCACTTGACACATTGGAAAAGTCTGGGCTCGCCCTCTTGGAAGTAATCTCGCTGATGAACTCCGGCGTATCAGAGAGAATCTTCGAATCTGTCCTTGGTCAAGAACGGCTGCGCGACTTTCCACGGACAATGACACAGTATCAGGACGCACGCACTGAGCTCACCAAGTCTTCACTAATCTCTCGCAACCGAAAGGACAAGACACTCTTTGTGAGCAGAATCGTACAGGACGCAGCGTGCGCCCGTATGCACAGCTATAGGTTCATCGCAACGTTTCAATTCGCATTGCGTCTTATCACACGTGCTTGGCCGCGAGCTGGGAACGACGCAATCAGACAGGATAACAGTCGATGGAAGGAGTGCGAAAAGCTCCGGCCTCACGCACTGCGACTGAAGGATCGCTTCTCAAAGCAGTCACCTCTTGTCCAGAGCACCTTGGCGCTCAGTGTCTCATTTGCGTCGTTGTTAATTGAAGTTGGCTGGTATCGGTCATGAATGCATTTTGTCTATAAGTACTGACGATCACTAGGTACCTTCAGGAGCGTGGACAGACTCAACTTGCCATCGAGTGCTTCACCACTGCGCGCGATAACCTGATGCAGATCATTGCGCAAAAATCAGTCAGCCAGAGCTCACGACTCGCACCAACTGCGGAGAAGCAAGAGCCGATGTTCGATAAAGTTGGCGATATTGACATCTCTTTAGCATTGGAAGACGACGAAGGCGATGCTCACCTGTTACTTGCGGAGACTTATAGATCACTCGGCTTCGCAGCGTCTGATACCTGCGATGTGGAGACAGCCTACGAGGTTTACCTGGAGTACAACCGCTTGATGGTAGAGCAGCTTGGCTGCCAAGAAAAGACGTCAGATCCTCGCCTCGCCATTTCATTCCTGGAGCTCGCTGTCGCCCATGGTTTTCGACTGGACTATGAGAACTCCAAGTTCTGTAGCGAGAAAGCTCTAGAGCTTTGTCAGTGGATCCCTAGTGATGAGGGATTGGGCATCGCAGCAAGTGGCATGGTCATTCAGACGCTAGCAGTGGCGAACCTTTCACTGGCGCTGCTTGAGTTGGGCGATCCGACCAAGGCACGAGACATCGCACTGAAAGCACTTGCAGATCGGGAGAAGAAGGTCGGAGTAGACGATCGGACGTCCTTCGTGTAAGTCATCTTCGTGACGCACAATGTGCTACGCTGACGAGCTTCAGGACTGGTCGAATTCTTCACGCGCTTGGCAACATCCTCCATGTGCTTGAACAAGATGCTGAGAGCTTTAAGTATCATCGGCGTGCGATGCTACACTACAAAGAAACCGTAGGACCGAACCACCATAGAACGGGCGACATGTGCTTCAAAGTTGCACAGCATCACCTGCTCCAAAATGAGAACGATGAAGCAAGGTCAGACCACCGGCATACCGTGTGTGTGAAGAGCAAGCTAACACGAGGGGAACATAGAGACTTCATGAATCAATCGCTAGCGATCTATCGTGACCAGGCCTTCTATCGTGCTGAACGAGCCAGGGTGCTGCATTGGAAAGCGAAGATCTCTCCCGATGAAGAAGCCGCACGACTAGAGGCTGATGCACAGCGCCTACTGAAGGAGACTTGGAAAGAGCGGAAATTCGAAGACTCTACATTTGAAGACAGCGACTATGATCGAATGGTCGTGTTCTGGTCGAGATAAGGTTTGCCACGATGAATGATTATCACATACGAGAACAAACAATGCAGCGCATGCGCTCACCTTACCAGGTGACGACCCTCAAGACGGTGCCAGCTTTCTCGTGGCATTACGATCACATCGATACTGTACAACAACTCACCCCACGACGTTTGAGAGCATCAGCATAGTCTCAGTGACATTACCTCAATAGTGACCGCAAAGCAATTGCTCAAATTGCGACAACCCAGGCCGATGACCATCGAGTAACACGATGTCGTGAATGCCATTGGTTAAGTTCTGCTCCTCAAATTCGAGATAGATTCCTGACACTGCAATTGGACCGTCTTCGCGTGGGTAAGAAGATATTCACACTGCCGCGCCACTGTATCGAATAACCGCGTAGCTTTGATGTCTTCGGTTGGGGTAGTATGCTGATCATCGGCGATGTGCCCCTCGTGGCACCTCAGCATAGCAAAGACTCGTTCGGGGTGGCGTTGTCGTCGACAAAGGCTATCCTTGCTGTACTTTTTCTTCATCCAAAGATCTTGCAGAGGTACGACGCGGTTGACACAGCGAGATCGGCTGACGTGGATGTTCTAGAATTGTTTTGCTCAGTCTGCACAAGGCGAGTAGTGCAAACTTTCGTAAGTAAGCGTAAAGAGTACCTCGACGAAATTCGTACATCAGATGGCCATGGCTCCCCCAATATATGGCTTTTGTCAAACATTAATAAGCTCTTATGGTAGATAGCGCAACGAGACCAGCGATGATGTTGTAGCGTGTCACAGATCCGGACACACATGCAGACTGGGAGCCACAGACGAGCAGTAGAGTGCCGGGCCGTGCCGAATGCCGACGGCGTACATGTCGTCTTTGTCTTTGTGTTTGTGCTGCGCCTCCACCTTCATTCGCGTCGGGTTCGTGTGACCCCGACACGACACGACACGACACGGCACCGTCGCGCTGTGATGACTGTGCTCAATGGTCATGTTACACCGTTTGTCATCAGGGCGAACCGGGAGGCGGGCGAACGTGTCTCATTCCGGTCTCGCTTTCTCATTTCCAGCCGACATGGCTATGCCAGCCACCTCCGCGGCCTCCCTAACCGCCTCGTGAAATGGCTGTGGGCGGCCATGAATCAGGCCATGATTTTTCCCCAGTCGAGATGCGGCTCCCGGGCACGCTTGGCATGTCGACCATGTCTGCCATAGGTCGTACACCGACAGTTTGCTGTACTTCGATCACGAGTGCAACGCTGCCACGACCGCACCCGGAGCTAAGCTGCAGCGAGTTCGGCTTACGCGCACAGTATTTCGAGTCGTCAGATCCGACCATCCTGCCAGATCACCCACTCGCTACCATGCCAGACCAGACCCAACCCTCCACGCATAGCGTACAACAAGACCAGCCATGGCGTGCAGTATGGCCTGCGGACAAGAATGCGAAGCTGTCGGAGCATGTCATCACATACGGCGCGCGCAAAGGCTGCAAAATGATCGTCGACGGCAGCGCCGGCAATGCTCCCCTCAGAATTGTCTACGATACCGCAAAGCAGTAGTCTGATGTGGGCTCATCTTTTGGAAGCGGTCGGAAGAGCGAGTCGGCTGATACGAGGATAGGGACTTCCCCATTACCACATGATATCGAAAGATGACGACCCAGAGGACGTCCAATGATTGCGCAAGACAAGTTGACGACATTCCTGGCAGCTTGGGGAAGGATGGGGGCCAGTTTCCGCGCTGCAGGCCTGGTGCACTGGATTTAGGAATAATGCTGGATAATTTCGCTTCGCTATGATGTGGTGCTTTGGCTAGGTGTCATGGTAGAAGGCAATCGCGCGGACCTCGATGCTCTCTCGCGGGAACAGACTCTGCTCGTGGCCAGGATGTCGAAATGAACTGTGAGGCGCGCCTAGAGAATCTTTAGCATCTCTGTCGGTTATCTGGCGGTTTGTTGTGTATATACCCAGGTGCTTGTCTACTCCCGAGTCTGCTTGTAAGAACACCCACGCTTCATCTTCAGTCTGATCGCTCAGGTAGTACCATCTTTGGCGTTTGTTGGGCCGCACGAGATAGGTTTCAATCACAGTTGCGCTATGCACGACGTCCATTGCTTGAATGTCCGATTGGTCCAGACTACTTGCGTCGCACAGAGCCAGCGGCCAATCTTTGATTGGCCCTCGCAGTGGTTTCCAGATGCTTGACGCGGCCGTCAGTGTGATGCGAGCGCGGCGAGAAGGGCACATACTTGATAAACTGGAACCTCGTCGAGGGAAGTGCGTTCCCGCTGCGCTCGTTCATGTGCTCGGCCATGGCCGCAGCCCAGGCAGGCGTCATATCTACTGGCATCAGCGCTGGCTTGTAGAACAAAGAACTCCGGATGTACCTATGTGTGCCCGGGTGGTGGGCTGATCGTACTTGTATGGCTCACCAGTAGCGATGGGGAATTCTGCGTGCCGCTTGCGAAGCTACATTCGTCCAGTGTCAACGACGCGAGGAAGAAACAAGCAGGAGCGGCTTACCACATGCTCGAATATCTGCACTCTTGAGGCACCGAGCGACTCTCGAACGCCCTCCGCAACCTGTCTAAAGTAGACTGTCTCTACCTTGTGCCTGTCTTCGTAGTCTTCGTACGCCATCATGGGATTCAAATATAGAACGCCGAAGCCTTGCTTGTGAACGTGAAATTCCTTCTCACGCCCGCGCACATCAGTCAACGACACATCCTCGGAGACAGATATGAAATTTGTCCTCGGAAAGTCGCCAGGCGGCTCGTATCGCAGGGAGTATGGCTTGCCGTGTACGCTACAGTCATGTTGGCCGAGAAAATCAATTTGACTGACTACAGCAGCCATGGGCGAGACAGGAAGGGTGAGGTGCGCATGTATCGAGAGTAGTGCCTGCCTGCCCACGCGTGGTTGGCATCCGGGTACGTATTGTGCCAAGCCTGACGTGTTCGCCGGGCGCATGTGCTGTCGCCCGAGCCCTCGTCATCAGCACAATCCGCGGCGTGTACAGCCCATGTGCAAGTCACAGCCACGCGATTCTTCCCGATCACTGGGTCCGCCTTGCTGTTCTACAGCTGGCGACTGGGTGCCGCCGAGGCAAACGCTTCTCACCAGACAAGGCTGCGCTACTGCCCCCTTGGTCCGGGCTGATCAGCTGGACCAACCCTCACGCACCTCGACATGTTGTTCACTCGTCGGCGGGATGTAGCCTTGGGCCGCATTCCCAAGGGTCATATGACAGAACGCCTCGCCGGGAGACACACAACTTGTATTTCATTATCAATCTGTTCCGCGACTGGATCCAGATCAGCAGCTTGAGAGGATCGCATCCAGCAAATACCGACTATGTTCGGCCTTGAATGGATCTCAATGTGTCATCCTGGAACACTCGAGACCATCCGTTATGGACTGGCCGTATCTGAAGAAATTCACCAACGATGAGGGCTTTGACGCCACGGAGATTGAGTAGGTCTATACGCCGTCTGAGGACAAGCGGGCACGAGACTGACGACCAAGCCTCATCTTCGTTCCTGGCTGCGGAACGCGGTCTACAGGCGAGCGACTGCCAGAAAAATGGCAATCCACTTTTTCCAGGCCTGGTGCCCGAGTACAGGCCTGGACGTTCGAGCACCGTCTACGTTTGGATGCTCGGTTCTCCTGGAAAGCTCTGCTCGCACAGGGCGCGCTGCTTCTGCAAGCGATTCGCAAACAGAGAAATCAGCACACTGTCAGTCCCTTTCTTCTCAGGACTGGGAAACATGATATTGATGCAGGAACAGGAGACTCGAAGGCCGCTCTTCTTTGTAGCTCATAGCTTGGGTGGCGTTATAGTTAAACAAGTCAGTTAAAAGAGTGGTTGAATGGCGCTGGCTGACTGCTGACAGGCCCTGGTACTCGCCAACCAAGAGCACAATCTATATCAAGACGTCGTGACTGCTACACTAGGGCTCATATTCCTCGGAACCCCGCACTCACCATCCACAATATCAGCCAAGTTAACCTTGATTCTCAAGCATCTCAGTAGTGATCTGTCCAGGCAGTCTCTTGCGGGTCTTGCGGCCAGTTCACATTCGATTGCAGATCTCTCGACGCGGTTCGAAGACAGTGGCATTCGCGCTGCAGTTCTCTCGGTTTATGAGACGACAGAATCCAGATGCAAAGCAGAGAATAGATTCCACAGGCAGCGGTCTATCACCGTGAGTTTTCAATCACGCAAACATGAGGAACATCCTAACATCGACAGATAATTGACCATGCCTCTGCGCAGCTTGGCATCGCCCATGAGTCTTGTTTAGGCGTGCACTTACAGCATGGCGATTTGGTTAATGTGATGTGCCAGCAGAATGCCTCTATCGATGGCCTTCACCAATGGCTTCGCGCACCGCTTGGCAATGCTGGCCAGAACATGCAGGCCAGGCTTCCCCCGGTGTCTGCCAAAGATGCAATTTTGGGCATGTATCGATGCGAATGCTGTCTGTGCGAATCCAGCTGACAGGGTGTCCAAAGCCTTGACCCGAGACTTCATTGTTCCAAATCGCGTGGCCGAAGCCGATGACACGGGACTCCCTTCGGCCAGGCCAGATCGGATGCGACCAACAACTCACGTCCTCACTCGTGGATCCACTTCCCCCGTCACAAACAGTGCGCAGGGTTCTACGGATACTGGCACATTGCTCAATGGCAATCAGGTTGTACGGCCAGACTACGCCCCAGGTCAGGTGCCCGACACCTTCGACATGTCGTCCATCTTGCAGACATTCGATGCTTCGGACTATCAAGCAAGGTTGCCTTGCATCAGTATCAACGGTATGGAAAGAAATGAGCACTTCTTTGGTCGCGACGAGGAACTCCGAGTGCTGGATCGAGTTTTATTACCGGCCAGTGCGACCTCTGACCCTGCAAGGCCGAAGTATGTTGCGCTTTGTGGTATGCCTGGCGTGGGCAAGACCGAGATAGCTCTCGAATTTGTGCATTCGCGGAGCGATCGGTTTGATGCCATATTTTGGATTCGAGCAGACGAGAAGGAGCTGCTGGAATTCGATCTCAGCCAGATTCCCCTTCAGCTGGAACTCAATAAAAAGTCCGAGGTCCATTATCCTGTGGTCAACCGAGAGCTAGCGAAACACTGGCTTGCTAATCCCATCAAGCGCACTGAAGTCGCTGGCGGAAGCCTTAAGGAGACCAAAGCACACTGGCTTATCGTCTTTGACAATGCTGATGACATTAACGTGCTACTACCTCTGAAACAAGTCTATGGAAAAGGTTCGATCCTGGTCACAAGTCGAGATGTGAACGCGAAAACCATTTTCGATTCTCATTCGATCGGTCGTGACGTGGCACCTTTCACAGACACTGAAGGAGGAGAGTGCCTAATGAAGATGGGAGCCAAAGGTTCCGAAGAGCAAGCCTGTGAAATTTCACGAACACTAGGCGGACTTCCTCTCGCCATTGCGCAGATTGCAGGTGTGATTCGTCAGCAATACCTTGAAATGGACGACTTTCTGGATCTTTATCTCAATGATAACGAACGACATGGGTTGCTGGAAGAATCGTCCGACTCACAGCGTGAGACTGCGAGGGGCACCATAAAATCTATATGGTGGAGAAGTGAGCTCAAAGACAGCACGGTGGTTCTTCTGGATCTCATCTCGTTTCTTGACCCGGGCGGAGTGGAAGAGCAGCTCTTTCTAAATTCACCGAAGGACATCATGACTCTTGCCCTGTACCCGGAAACGAAACTTGCGTACTTTCAGGCCAGAGCAGAATTGCTTCGCTCCGCACTCGTGAACATGCGCAAGCTCGACGACAGAGGACATATGCTTTCTGTTCATCGTTTGCTGCGTGAAACCATCAGATCACGGATGCCCATCGAGCGCCAAAAGCAAGTTTTCGCAGCCGCCGTCGCAATGGTGTACAATTCCTGGCCCGAGGTGACACCAGAGACACTGCATAAGATAGCTCTTTGGGGTAAGCGTGCCAGGCTCTATCCCCACGTCATTGCTTTCAAGAATCACTACGAGGGAATGGACAGAAAGAACGACAAGGTCAATGCTGACCCCAAGCTTGCCGAATTATTGCGACAGGCAGGATGGTGAGTGTGAAATTGTTTTATTTGAAGGGTCCGGAAACTGACCTCAACTCCAGGTGGCAGTACGAAAGCGGCCACCCTCACTTTGCCAAGCCATTCCTCGATGCCGCGTTAACTATAGCGACGCAGCTCGATCGTGCGACTGGCGGTGTACTTACGCTTCTTTGTGACATTAGCTTTGCTCTAGCTGCCACCAGTAATGCAATGAATGATCAAGAGGCATGTGCTACTCACAGTGAGATGTTCCTCAAAATGAAGAAAGAGGCATGTCTAGCCAGCGGTGAGCCAGACATTGGACTGGCGCTAGCATACAACGAGTGCGGCATTGGGCACATGATGCAAGGCTATGTTGAACAAGCAGAGAAGCTGTTCAACAAATCGATAAAGACCTATAGAAGTCTCACGAATTTCCAGGACCATATGGCCTCGTTTCCTGTAGTGAATCTCGGGCTACTATACTGGCTGGGCAATCGACTTGATGAGGCGTACGAAATGTTGCTAGCAGGTCTGCGAGCCCGTGAAGACAAATTTGGTTACATGGACACGGAGTCATTCGAGTAAGCATAGCGGAAAATCAAGCTCGGCCAAAGCTAACTGTGTGTGAAGAACAGGAAGGTTTCTCCACGCGCTTGGGAACGTGCAATTCGACAGACGCCAGCGATTGGAAAGCGAGTCATATCATCGAAGAGCTCTTCAACAGTACCAATCGACTATTGGGCTGAAGCATCATCGGACTGCGGATGTTTGCCACAAGGTGGCACAACATTGCGTACGCAGAGAAGACCACATTTCTGCAAGGTGAGTAGCTCGCACGCCTAGCAAAGCCGCGCTGACCGTGAGGCGCCAGGAAATTATTGTATGAAGCCTTGTCGGTTTGGGAAGCTCATCCTGAATCATATCGCTGCGAGATAGCCAGATCGACATTCCTGCTCTCGAAATCTTATTTTGCAACAAACGACAAAGACCCGGCCGTCAAGTGTTTCCAGCGGGCTGTGGAATTGCGTCGGCAGGTGAAGCACGCGACTGCCAAACCAGATAGTGAGCTGCGTGAGGCTGATTTTGATGCACTGGTCACGTTCTGGTCCAAATGAGTTGGGAGCCTTCAGTCAAAGCTCAGTAGCATACCGGTAAACAGTGAATTGGGTACGGTTGGGTGCTCTGAAGACCAATTTAGCCTGACTGCATGCACCTCCAACTTGACGCAAGCCACCCGTTCCGTTGGCTTGCAGTAGACTCATGCAAGCGGTCATCAAGGCAACTGGGCGGCCTCCGTTCGGTTACCACCCATGCTAGCAGCAGGCAACTCTCCTGCGAGCACCAAGCAGCGGAACCTGCGAAACAGCAGCCTGCTATATTCCGAGTTCCTCACACTGCCCCCACGCCTCAGACAACCAGAACACTCGATCCGATGACCCAAGCTTGACGAGCGTTGTGGAATGGAAGACTCGCGCTCGCTGCTTTCCCGCTCTGCTGGTAAACCAATCCATACACGGAGTGGAGTCACTTTACTCACAATTCACAGTCGCTATATCAGCAGAGCGGCGTTACGCCGATCAAGTTCTTTCCCACTCGCGGCGTGAAGCTGTCAAAAATCCACATCCTGGACCACACTATTCGAACCTGGCAAATTATCTATGCTCTGCATTCGAGAGCCTTGAGATACCCTCTGATCGGGAACGAGGATCGTTATCGCAGCCACGACCTTATGCCAGACTTCATCGTCTCAGCGCCAGGCGCTCCCCCTCTCTGAACCTCGCAGGCGCTGAGGACATGCAAGCCATTGGTACAGACGAGCTTATTTCTGGTGAAGAAAACCATGTATTATTCATGCAAGGGCATCCATCGCCATCGTGGCTGAATGCTATTGGGGCAAAGTACAGAATCGATCCCGAGTTCTGGCTACAGCATCTCGACTTTCGTGCTTCAGTGGGGCGACCAGACCACTTCAGCTTGCCCGGACTGCCGTCGAAAAGGACTCAATTTATTAGGCTGCGAAGTTGCACGATCGGCCATCGAGATCTGGAAGCACCATTCGCAGACCAGCGAGCTGTCGATAAGTTGCGAGAGGAAGCAGCCCGAGGCATGAAAAGATATTACAGAAGTTTGGAGCGCGTGTCTGGATGGCAAATCGGCGATATGATTGTGCGCGAATTCACGGTGCTCGACGGACGACACTCCATGTTCGAGCAAGACATTTCGATCTTCACTAAGGAGATTGGTCATGGTTGGATTGGTAAGTACGCGATATCCTGCCCAAGAACACATGCTAACAGCTGGCAGCTGTCATCTGGTCAGACTGTGGTACGCCCATATGGGAGGCACCTTGGTATGAGGGTTCCTTTGCGGCCACAAGATGGATGCCCACTGTGCAATACTGGCCTGACATTGCACTCGAAGAATCGCAAGAAGTAGAAGTGCCGGCTCCGCCAGGATCGAAAGTGCAAAGTGCTCAACATCTGCCCTATTTATGCGATCAGTTGAAAGACTCGGAACTTGCGCGACGCGTTCCAGCAGTGGCACTCGAGGGGATCTTTTCTCACGCTGCTGCATCGGAATCTCAGGTCTTAAACCTTCTGCAATCCAAGATTGACGCTGTTCGGGACCCGAAACGTATGGTTCAAGAGAAGAATCCAACCCTGCTGAACCTGCTCCACTACCAGCGAATCATCGAACGCCACCTCGATAGAATTAGAGAGAATGTCGCGGCCGTCGAGCGGTTCATCGAGAGCGTGCCCCGGACGGACATCAACGAAACACACCAGGCCACAGCCACTGTCACTCTAAAGGCACTACTGGAAGACTTTGCGCATCTGAAAAGCCGCGCTGAGCGTATGCTCGGGCAGTGCAACGGCGGAATGACCATTATCATGAACAATGCCATGCTGCGCGAGTCGCAGCGTGCTATCGAACAGGCGGCCACTGTCACCAAGCTAACGAAATTAGCGTTCGTCTTCATTCCTCTCTCCTTCGTCTGTGCCTTCTTCGGGATGAACTCGAGAGAGATCGACAATGGGCAGCTTAGTATCTGGGTGTTCTTTGCTGTTGCTATGCCAATCGTTCTGCTTTCCATTCTGATGATGCAAGTAGAAAAGCAGCAGATACAACGCCTTGCTGGGAAATGCCGGTCGATGTGCAAAGTAACAAGAAATTCCGAAGGTGCGGCAACAACTGGGTCCAAACAGGTTGACACTTTCGACTTGCGAACAATGTCAGAACCGATGGTCTGAGCGATACAAGAGCCACAGACGTTACTTAGTCATGGCCTGCTGTGTACTTGAGCACCCATTTACGGTCGACTGCACTTGAAGATCCGATGGCAACAGATCGCCTGGAGATGCATCGTAGCAAGCTTTGAAAGACGCGGTGATGACCACAGCTGGATTATATGAGTTGGTAAAGAGATTTCATCGACCTCATATCTCACGACAAAAAAAGACGGTGTACTCTGGTTGATCGTGGTACCATTCGTGTACAATCTGTCGGCTCGGAATGCAACGCGACAAGGATCTCGCCACATCCTCCAACTTCTTGACGCATTGGTGGGCAGCGCTGGAGTGCCGCCAACGCAGCGATCGATGAATCCTCCGCCCAAAGCGATGCAGTGTCCAGGTCGAAAACACGAGAACTGATCGCCAGCAAGGACGTGCTGGAAGTCAAAGGCACGAATTTGAACCCGAGCCACATTGATCGAGCGGCCTTTTGCGACTCGCTGAGAAGTCTTAGTCATTTGCTACTATGAAAGTTTGAAGTGCTGGACGAGAAATGGTGCTATCCAACATGTTGAGCAGCTGACAGACCGGAGACGCCGCGAACTGCACCAGCTCAATAATGGCGTAAAATGGTACCTTCGCCATAATTCAAGGATCAAGCGAAGATCCGTACAGGTTACGACGCGATTGCGTCTATTCTCCGTGTTTTTGAGAAGCCATCGTACAGTGTTACCAATTCAGAGCTATCTCCGGTGAGCGCATCACGATGGATAGAAGTCCTTCCAAGCATGATCTGGCCGCGTTTCTTTCACGCCATGGTCCTGTCAATCCATTCTCATGGTCATTGCCACTGTCGATCCATGTTGCACCTGCAACTCCTGAGCGAACGAGAGATCTCGTGTTATCACAATTAGCTCCCTGAACGATCGCTTCCTGCACACTGTTGGACAACAACCGTGCTCTATTGTTCGACGGAAAAGATCTTGGGCGAATGAACATAATACCGACGCGCAAAAGTGTCACCCGGCTCAACATCTCGCTCTTCATGTAAGTCTCCAAGTCATTGAGCCATCTCATGATCGCCTACCTGCGCAATGTTGACACGAATGCCAATGGTGAAGTAACGCAATTTAATTAGTCTTTCGCTGATGGAGGGCAGCGAAGGCGAGGCATGCAACATAGGACTTCCAGAGTACGCTTCGAACTCAAGGTGCTCTTGAAGGTCCAAGCAAAACCTGGACCCAACTGCGTTCAGCCATTCTGGTGGTTGAAAGCCGCTCAGAATGATCATCGCTCCCGCTTGGTCTTCAATACTCCGTGGATCGATGTGGACCAGATCGTCAATCTTGTGCAAAATGCACCGCCTTGTGTCCGAAATCTCGGTCAGTTTGTAGAGCACTGGTGGTCGAGACAGTGGTTGTTGCGACGAGCCAAAGCCCGCGGCGAAATCATATCTGGGACCGGAAGGACGGAAGAGGAAGATTGCTAAATTTGTGTAGTCTTCTCCGTTGAATAGTCCTGTGGAACGTTCAAAGCCCCAGGCGCTTTGCGCGTAGTTTTTCGGAGTCCCTCTTCTCTCGTTTTGAGTGAACATTATGGCAGGCACGGACATCACGAACTTACAAGCGTTTCCACCTTCTGCGTTGATCGTGCGTCGTGGCGTTGGCCGTGGCGACGGCTGCTCAGCATATTGTGCAGCACATGATGCCACAGGAGTCAATGGTATTGACATTGTATCACGAAACACCGCTGGTAAATTCCCGGTTCCCGGAGCTAGGTGTCAGGACCGCGGAACGGCTATGAAAGTTGTGGCAAAAGTATGGCACTTCACTTGAGCTGACCTGCAAAGTCACAGTCCTGAGGCCGCATTCTGCCCGACCAGTGTTCGTATGGTGTATGTACTGCGTTCAGGCTTGGTATGAAAGTTCTACAGCCGCAGAGGATTAATCATGTTCACAACACATACTCTACGTAGAGCCCAGCTCAAGTTGCGCCGCCTCCCGATGCCGTTCCGCGATGCTATGTCAGTTAACTTTCTCCTTGGCGCACACCCGGCACAGACGACCTTGCACGAACCGGCATGTTTTGAGAAGAAGGCCCGTGTGCTCGTAATTTCAGCGGGCTGGAAGGCTTGAGCCTTTTGTGACTCGTAAGCAAATGATATTTCTTCGTCTCCGCTGTGCATAGTTTCCATCGTCCAGAACTGAATCATTGTCAAAATTGTGCTCGTAGGGTATCGCATATCAGTATCAAATTGTAAGAAACGCGCGTCCGATGAAGCCATTGGCTTAGCGCAGTATTGACAGCTTGCGGTCAGGTTGCAATGGAAACCATAAGACAGCCTTGGAAATCGCTCGATCGGGTCGCATCCACAATCGACACTGCTTCGCCCATGCGCCGCTCTTGTGCTTCGACAATGCATGTGCCAAAAGGTGGTCTAGTGTTGCAAGGTGGCTCTAGCTTGAATGCGACAGCGTGGAAACACATATACCATGATACAAGTAAAGCGTCGGAGGCGAAGAAATGACTGCAGGCTTATGTCTACGACTGGTATCCGCTGTGGTCTTTCGAAGCAGACCAAGTGTTCGAAGTCTGTCATGTGAGAAGAAAAGAAGTTGTATGTAAGGTGGCGGGACGGCGCTGTTGGGATGCGTGGAGCGAAGCTCAATGATCGTAGTAGACCAATGCACGAACCTCTATGCTCTTGCGTTCCTTTTCATCCCTATCCGCTGCGATGGGAAACGCTGTATGAGGTACACCTGCAAAGTCGCAGTATCAGTCTCAGTCAGAAGACGATTTATTAAGCATGATACCTTTCGCATGAGTGGAATCTGTTTGGACCATAATCCAGGCCTCCTCGGAAGTCTGCTGGCTGACGTAGTAGAATTGGTGTTTAGGATTATGGAAGATCACGTATGTTTCCACGGCATCTGAATTGGCCCCGTCCCGATAGACAATGTCTCGAGCGATCGAGTCCTGGTTCGGTTCGTATGTCGACCAGTCGCAGAGCATCAGCGGCCACTTCACGACGGGTCCTCGTAGTGGTCTCCAAAGACTTGTTCGGACGTGTCAGCACGCGTTGTGGTATCGAAGGCGTCCTCGTACTTCACATATTGGTAGCGAGAGAAAGTTGCAAGGTCAGGATCACTCTCGCAATAGTGCCTGTGCATGTGCTCTGTCCACGATTGTGTTGAGTCTGCAGCGGTCAACACTGCGTGTTCCACCTATATGGTAGTGATCCTTACCTATGTGCACGATGTTGGCTGGCGTCTCGAAAGGGGCCTCCTCTCCGCTTGACAATGGAAAGTGGACCTGACTTTTGCGGATCTGCGAGATCAAATCAGCACTCTCCCGAAGCGACGATCAGTTTGCTTTACGTTGTGATCAAATACAAGCACACGTGCGGCGTTGAGAGTTGACCGTAGACACTCTGCAACCTCTTTGGTGTAGACTTGATCCACCTTTTGAATGTCGTCGAAATCTTCGTAGGCAAGCGTTGTTGTCATGGGACTTAGTTGGAAGCCATGATCGCGGGCGTTGTACCGGCTCTCATGGCCTCGAATATCTGTGACATCAATACCGTCGCGTCGAGACCAGGTCATGTTGGTAAGAGGGAAGTTCTCTGGTGGAACAAACTTGAGCTCGTATGGCTTTTCGGAGTGAAATTTGTCGTCCCAATCGGCATAGTAGGTTTCTGTCTGGACATTGCCAGGCATGGTGAGCAGGAGGGAGAATCTAGCTTATGGAAAGAAAGGTCTTATTTCACATGCAGATAGTGGAGATTTGGATCGTTTTGTGGCAGAGGCGATGGAGTCCGGCTGGCAGGCATAATTCAGAGACTGACCGGTCTGTGTTGGTGCCCGACGATTGCCTTCTTCACCTCACGCGCCCTCTTCAAGTGGTGCTATGGCTCGTGGTTCAGCAAATCGAAGCTTGCCGCATCAGCATGCAGAATAAGCTGCAGAGCCTAGGATGGGAGTCCTCCGCTCATCAGATTGCCGTACAGACTCAGTACCGAGCTCAACATTTGACGGCAGCCAATCAGCTTTGAAGCATCGCCGGTGACCTTCTAGCTGTCATCAAACGCCCTGGCAAGGTCATGCGCTTGTACAGTCTATAGATTGCGAGAAAAAGTTGGCGAAGAAGAAAGGTCCTGTTGGCTGCGTACGAACCGTGGTCAGGTCACGCTCGGAAGTGGATTATCTTTAGTGCGGCCGTTCCACCTTCTCCGCTCCGAACGCTTACGTCACCCAAAGGTGCCTTCGCAGGTGCAGTCTGAAAAGGAGACAGATGCCGCGCTGACAAGTGCAGGACCTAGAACACTCTCTGCGTGCTTGAAAACTCACTCGCAAGTTCAATGGCTTGCTCCTTGCACTACAGGGAGATGGTGGGACCGACTATCGCAGGAGCAACAACGTGTGCCTCAAAAGTCGCACAATATGACCTGCTGAGCAACAGCGACAACGAAGCAAGGCTCGCACGAACCTATTAGATCTAATTAAAGTGGTACAACCATAAGACGGGGACGGAACCCTTATAAATTACCTCTATCACCGTGCAGAGCCCGAAATGGGACTGCGTTGGAAGGCCAAAATCACCTCGGGTGGAAAGCTATGGAATTCGAGAGAGGCACATACCAGCGTGGGAGCCTGGCCAGAGCGCGAACTCGAGGGCTCGACTTGGGAACACGGTATCTACGAATGAATGGTTGTCTTCTGGTCACGACGAGCTGCAGGCTGCACGAACGAAACCAGCTATTCACATGTCATGGCAATTTCATACCGGGACAGAATATTGATTGAGGATGCCATGTCGCGCAGCACAAACAGCCTACAAGCAGTTCGTGCTGCCCTCATCTTCGCCGCCGACGGTTGCCATGAAACACTACGCGCCAGTTCAGGTTCAGTACGCAGTCCAGATTGCTCTCATTGTGGAACAACGCACAGATCGACGACAAGCCAAGCAAGCTGGTTGGAACGTAGGGGTGCACATATGATCTGTCGAGATCTAAAGTACTGCACGTCACCCAGATCGACGGTATTTGTCGAATGACGAAAAGGCCTAAACTCAGTTTGCTGACCCTTGTGCCTCTTTGTTGTCTCGACTATACAGTTGCAGTACTCCATTGGTACAGAGACAGCATGGAGTACTGCAGAGAGGCGCGGTGGTTCAGGCTCGAATTAATCTGGGCGGCGGCTGTGGTGTTCCGGATGAAAACAGAGGCGCATAGTACATGCGTCATCTCTGCGAAGATGGCTGTCAACATGTTTAGACATAAAGCAGTGCTTCTTTGGTTTGCAGGCATTATGCCTTTCAGAGACATTGGTGCTCCTCTGCATCAAGCGCACGCGGAGTCGCCGCCTCTCTCGAAGTCGTTTCTGCTGCTTACAGCTCTTGTTTTGATCCTCAGGCTCGCTAAATCCTGTAGTTGCTTTTCGAGGACCCTCGGTCGCCCGAGGCCGATAGAGCACTGCCTGGTTCGGCTGCAAAGACGTACTCCACGGACCTTGCTCGCAAAGAGGGGCCGCTGATCCTGCGTCGAGACGACCAACTCAGCTCACGCATTGATCAATGCTCAATCGAGCTGCCGGTCGTTGTGTTGAAAGCCGACAGCGTTGATGTAGAGTTGCACATCTAGCTGGCGATGTAACCTTCATTGCACATCAAGATGCTCGAACCACTTGGACACAATGATAACGAACACTTAATAGAGTGAGTTACCCTCTTCCATGGGTTTTGTCACGACTGACGAGAAACGCAGTGTAATAATAGTGCCTGGAATAAACGCAATCGAACCGGATGAATGGCATTGGCTGAATGAATTGAACAAAACAATAAGCTCGGCGCGGACGTGGGCATACCGGTATGCTGTCCAAGATGCTAGAATCGGCATAGTGGACAGTATACGACAACATGCTGAAGGTCTCCTCGCCGATTTGACTGCTCATCACGAGCACGTTGTGAGTATCAACAGATACCAATGCTGCTGCAGGCTAACACCTCGAAGCAAAGTCCACACCCGATATGCTTCATCTGCCACAGCCTCGGCGGCCTTGTGCTGAAAAGAGTAAGCATCTGGGCGAATGCCATGGACCCATTCATCCTACGAGCTGACATTGAGACAGGCACTCAAGCATGTGAGCCAGTATTGGTACGACTATCGTACCATAGCTGACACGCTGTCTGGAATCATTTTCTTGGGTACTCCTCATACAGCGCTCGATGGGAACAAAGGTAATGTCTTTGAAAACATTACGAATTGTTTTCCTTCCCGTGCCGGAACAGCCCTCTCGAATAACGATCAGATGGAGCTTGACCAGATTGGACGCCGCTTTGAGGAGATAGGCGTGACCGTGCCGGTCCTTTCAGTATATGAGCGTGACCGAACAAAATTCAAGCTCAGGACGCGGGTGCTGATGAGCCATCATAGGAAAGAGATTGTGAGTTCGTCCCCAAGAGCCTCCTGAGAATTGTCTGAGAATTTGCAGGTTGTGGGTGAAGCGCAGGTAAAGTTTATCTCAACTACATGCGAAATCGCAGAGGCTCCGGCGGACCATCGCAATATTGCTTTACTGCCTATAGGCTGTAATGCACTGCTCAAAGTGCTGTCATTGATCAAGGACATTGCGCGTGAAGCACCAGGTGTGGTTGCAGAGCGGTTTAAGTCTCGTAGGATCTCTACCTAACACACGCTGTGCTTGCGAGTCATCTGACCGTGAGTAGGCGGACCTCCTACAGGCCTGATACATAACACCATACGGAGTCAGAGCGTTCAGGATCTTGATGGGATGAAGCCCGAAGTAGGCCGCAAGGACATCGTGCTCGAACCTAATCGAAATGATAGCTACGGGTCTGCAGATGCTGTGACTGGGACAACCGAAGGATCTTTCGAGTTACTGGCCCGAAAGACTCCAGCAGAGACGTCCGAACCTAAAGCAAGGCTGACACCCGTCTCAAAAGCCATACGGGCACTGCGTACCCCGGACAGACGTTTGCATGGCCGAGAGAAAGATATCCTTGCAATTGACGAAAAGCTCCTAGACCCAGACAGTAGGACCGCCTCGGCTTCGGTAGCGCCAGGCCCACGATCTTTTGTCATCCACGGCATGGGTGGTATCGGGAAAACCACCTTGGCCCGCCACTGGGTATGGACACGGAGACGCCATTTTGACGCCGTTTTCTGGCTCAAAGCAAGCAAGCTTGATTCTCTCGCTGGCGAATTCGTAGGTATCGGTACGGGAATAGCGCTCTTTGGTACCGAGGAAACCCAAGATCTCGCTGTGGGTCGTGAAGTCGTCAAAGGCTGGCTCTCAAATCCTCGATACACTATCTCTGGCAGTACTATCTGTGGTTCAGAGGCTAGGTGGTTGATCGTGTTCGATGATGCAGAATCTCTGGCCGGCTTGGCGGATTACTGGCCGTTCGGAAGTCAAGGTACGGTGCTTGTCACAACTCGAGATGCTAGTGGTGGCAACGTCTTGAGCATAGAAAACAACTTTGCAGGGTCTTTGCCGTTATTTGGTACTCTCGAACTGAAGCCTATCTCAATTGCGGAAACGCAGAGCATGCTACTGCACATGACACCGGGAACATCGGACTCTAGCAATACCGATGTGATTGCAGCAATCTCTCAGAAGCTTGGTGGTCTACCCCTTGCGATACAACAGATGGCCGGAAACATTCGCACCATGAATCTTCGTTATGCCGATCTGCTGAATATGTGGGAGAGCGAGAATCCTGCAGAGTTCTTGGATACCTCAGCAGGCTGCACATCTGTCACGTCATCGGAGCTTCGTCAGACCATTGCCACGATGTGGATGTCCAAAATCGACTGCAGCGATCAACCCGAAGACCTTGCTCTGCTTCGAGTACTCTCATTTCTCGCACCAGGAGGGGTGGCCGAAGAACTAGTTGGTGGGCCAGGATTCTTGTCCTCGGACATACCTTTTTTCCCGGCCAGCACACTTCGGTTTCACAGGGTTAAAGTCAGCCTCATCAAAAGCTCTCGCATCACGTATCAAAAGCATGATCGAACCATTTTGGTCCACGATTTGGTGAAGGAATCAGTCCGCGCACACATCGATCGTGAAAATGCATCAGCTATGCTGCTCATGGTGGCTCGAGCAGTGTCCCGGAGCTGGCCGTTTCTGGAAGCCCAACAGTGGCACGATCGTAGCCGGTGGCTACAGTGTGAGAAGGTAATGCCTCACATCACTTTCTTGCGAGAACTATGGAGTGCCTCGAAATATGAAATGGTCAATAGCAAGTTGGGTCTCGAATTCGCAAAGCTCGTGAATGAAGCCGGATGGTCAGTGATCACACCAATCTTGGTCGCTGTCTAAATGTGCTGACGGGTCGTAGGTATCTGCTCGAGCGTGGTCTGCCCGAGGAATCGAGAAAGTACTTCGCTACGGTTGAGGTAATATGTGAGAAGAGTGGGGGAAATGACTCGACAGAACTGTCCGAGATCTTGAGATGCTGCTCCAATTATCAGGGTGCTGCAGCAACTGAAACCGGTGACTGCGCAGCTGCGTTGTTTTACAACAATAGATGGCGGCAGCTTTACATGGAGCACAAAGGCCGCAGGGGTCAAGACCATGCTGATCATGAGGAGGCGTATATATGGAACGAGACTGGACTGGCTTATGGTTTGAACCAAGCATTCGTCAAAGCCGAGATGTGTTTCCGGCGTTCAGCTGACACCATGCGAAGTCTTCCGGACTTTAAGCCCACCATGCTCGACTACGCCTTGCCCAATCTGGGCCTGGTTCTCTGGGTGCAGGGCAAGCCATTAGAGGCGAAAATGGTACTAGACGAGATACGGCAGTCCTGCGAGAAGGAGTATGGTCTGGACGATACACTAACTTTCAAGTGAGTGTTTTCAATGGCTATGTTCATAAAGTCCGCGCTAATAGTCTTTCACAGGACTGGTAAGATACTGTACGCGCTTGGCAATGTCTACCATGATCTAGGCGATTTCGAACTCAGTCTGGCCTACCATCGCCGTGCATTTGAGCAATACAGCAAGACACATGGAACGAAACATTTCCGGACGGCGGACACATCCTATCGACTCGCAGATCACTATCTCAGGTTAGGTGACCTGGCACTTGCTGAGTAGGGCCGTCGTAATGTACACGAAAGTTCTTCAATGCTGACGTGTATAGAAAACTTCTGAACAGCGCCATCATGATGTATTCCTCGTCAAAAATCTACTCAGCATCACTTGCGCGAACCTTGTTCAAGATGAGCAAAATTCAAGCGGGACTCAAGAATCACGACGCTTGCATTTCGTTGAAACGTCGTGCATACACGATTAGAAGAGACCTGAGACCAGACGATTGCAGATGCGAAGCAGAGTTGGAACAGTCTGACTTTGATGATCTTGTGATGTTCTGGTCTCGATAAGGCTGAAGGCGGTGCCAGCAGAGCCTTGACGATCGCTCATGTAACTCACCCAAATCCTTTATGTATGCGCCAGTCATGGGATGCACGTCGCTTGACGAGCCACATACATGATGCAAGCGAGATGCATGAAAACAGCTTGACAAGTACTCGAAAGCTTCTGCGGCCTCATCCCACTCCATGCGGCTGAGCATGCTGTGTTACAAAGGTGGCTAGTACAAGACAGCACAGGATCGCGCGATCGATTGGAAGAACTCGTTTATGAGCACTATGTCGAGTGGACAGATCTCAGCGCAGCGCGACGCACAGGACCGTAAGTTCATAGCTCAGACCTGATTTGTGTGATCATTTGAGCCACCCTTGACTGAGCACATATGTCCAGTGTCCCCAGAAGCCTACACACAACTCATTTCGGACTTTGCGAACTTGCCAACTGGTATTGGAGAGGCCGTCAAAAGCCTCCATCTATTCCTGAAGATACAATATACACAACAACGGCAAGACAGCTTCGTGACCATTTACGACTTATGTCCCGATCCCAATCGTAGACAGCCTGTACTGCGGGAAATCAAGACGCCTATAGAGCTGCAGAATGAGCCCTCCGTGCATTCGAGACAGACCACTCGACAATTGATCTTCCTCAAGGGATTCCCATCGCAAGAATGGATCAAGACGCTTGGTAGCAAGTATCAACTAGATCCAGTGTTTTTCAGCCGTCATCTCGATTTCAGCGACCAGGATAACCACTCGGTGGGAAAGTTTGCGACACCAGTCTTGCCCTCCACCTCGTGGCATATTTTTCAGCTTTCTTGCATGACAATCGCGGCCCAAGATCGAGCTGCTCAGGACGTGCGAGACATGCGTGCGAGAGTACATGCAGGCATGACACAGTACAACAAGGGCTTAAGAAGCGGCCACACTCACCAAGTTGGCGATAGTATCGTACGGCAATGTCATGTCCTCGATAACAAAACGCTGGTCCTGGAGCAACAGCTTACTGTGTATCTCCACATTATGAAGTCAGGTTGGTTAGGTAAGGCTCTGGCACATACGGATCAAGTCTCTGAACTGACATGCTCGACAAATTTCAGTGTTGGTCTGGAACGACGCCGGCAGAAACCTGCATGAGGATCGGGATGGAGCTCCAATGCAGCCTTGGCATGCTGGAGCACAAGTTCGTAGCGATTGTAGATTACATTTCGCGCCCATCGTTCCTCATCGGCCAATGCTGGCGTTAAAGCCGCATCTCCTTGTCGGGAGTCGCAGAGGTTATGCAAATGGTAAATGCCCACAATCCATAGGACTCCTGGACCGGGATTACGGAAAGTCTCTCCGCTCAGACCTTATGGCCAGCGATCCGGCTTATGCTTTGACGGAGGTATTCTCACTGATCGCTGCATCCCATAATCAATTCCTCAATCTCATCCACGACAGGCTGAACCTGTATGAACAGAGTGACAGCTACGAAGCTTTTCCGATACTACGTTATTTCAAGCAGACCGTGTCTCGGCACATTATCCAACTCGAAGAGATCGCATTGGCACTAGCCAACACCAAGAACCGCAAGTGGCCGAAGGCCTCTGACGCTGAGGGTAGAGCTCAAGCAGACTTTACAATGGAAACTTTCGAGAAGGACGTGGCACATATGTTGAAAAGGGCAGGGCAGCTACATGATCGGAGCCATGAAGCCATCAACCTACTGATGAACAGTACTTCGATAGCAGATGCACGGGATCAGGCTTCTGAGACAGAACGGATTGGCAAGCTCACGTTCGTGGCCTTCTTTTATGCTCCTTTGTCGTTCGCTGCGTCCATTTTCGGCATGAACTTTAAGGAGGTTGGCGAAGAATTGCCTATTTGGATATGGTTCGTTGTGGCCATTCCCCTGCTGGGCATGACTTTACTTGCGTACGTCCTGCCGCTGGAAATGTTAGCTCTGAGACAACGTCGGAGGTCAGACCGCGGTGACAAGAAAATTGTCCAGCTTTAATATTCACAGCTCCACGACCGTGCCGTGCGAGGCGCAGGACATATTTCTTGCATTGAAACTCTCAATTCACGTCAGCATTTGTGACACTATCAAGCCTCGTGTGCTATGAAGCTGACCTCAGATGATCTTATTGCTTATCCGTGAAAAAAGACACCGGATGCTGGATTCAGCCCTCCTTGCTGTCTATCGCGCATTTTGCCGCAAACCTATTGGCTAGAACGCTAGCAACAATAGTTGTCGCCTTGGCGCAGAGGTGTTGCGACGCGCGACTTTTTCAAGACAACTGCTCGTTGCGCTCGCATTATACGCTCTATATACTTTAGCGCTTAGGATAAGGTGCGCTATATAGGCGTCTACTAGTTTATCGACTTTTCTCTTTGTTTATATCTAAATGTGCTTATAGAACTGCGAAAATGTCGGAAAACGTGTTTTGTAACCTAGTATAAAGACTACGCGTGCCGGTATAGCTACTACAGCTTCAAAGCTATCTCGAAGAATAATAGCAAATGCGACATAGTACGCGCGTATTTTAGTACTAAATAGATATATTATAATAGTATCATTACTATATACTCTATACTAACGTTTTGCGAGTATTAGACGACGTATTGCGTGCGCAACAGGCAGTTTTGTATTGCGGCAAGACCGTGTCGCGCGTCGCACCTCGCGCCAAGACGACAACTATTGTTGCTAGCGTTCTACCGTAAGGGCCAACGTCAGGTTCGGCTCTCATTTGCGGCTTAAGTAATGCCGAAGGCTTCTGCGGACGACAAACAGCATTGCTTATGATCTTTACCTCATCCTCCGTCCGTCTAGAACACATTTCGAATCAATCTTGCCGACACTCGCCGAAAGTTGAACTAAACCCCCCACATCTTCACTGAAAATGACAGGCAAGACAGCAATAGTGGCTAGAAAACGCGGCGTATTGACTTCCCTAGGTCTCTATAAGAATGGTAGCCTTAATCCGCCGACTATAATTGGCAGCCTCGTCCCTCACCGCTGGATCAGGGGTTCTTGTCAAACAGTAAAATCAGTAATAAAGCACGAACTTGTGCTGCAGTTATCACATGGACGGAACATATTCCGAAGGCCGGACTAAGCAGGCGCTGCCGCAGCTCGTTCGGTCGCACTGCGTTGTTTGCGTGGGTTTTTCGCGTTTCGCCGTTCACGTGTGATTTGACACGGTCTGAGTGAAGATGATAATGGGGCGAGCCAACGAAGATATCTGGCTGGTGTTTGCCGTGAGCATCTAACTACGCTTCGTCCGCAGTGTGCTTGTCAAATCGGGCGAGTTGACTGGCAAAGACTGGGACTGCCTCATTTCAGATTCTTACGGCTAGGCATGACGCGACAGTCTCAAAGCGCCGCGTCGATAACGCGTGCCATCATTCTCACGGCGACCGGGCTTCATGAGTCGATAGTGGACGCGATTTTCCTGTCTCGCTCATCCGATAATCGATCTTGTGGACTCCCCATTCTACTGCTGCATCCTGAATGGCATAGTAGCTCCGAAAATTGAAAGACGAATGCTGTTCAAACACGCGCGCGTGTCGGTCATTGCCGCCACCGAGCGCTGAGGCATCTCCGACATTCGTTCCTAGCCTTCGAAACCTGTTTCGTGACCGCGGCTCGTTCTTCTCCCCGTCATCGGCCTCAATCGGTCCTGTCTCTTTCTCGGGAAATCTGTGCTCCAACGTTACACGAGGAATACTCGTGCGTCACTGCGCCTCTGCTGTTAGATTTCGTACCGGACAGACTTCGAACCTCCCATCGCGCACTCGCGTCGGCACTCGCATCTACGCTTCCAACCACCACACCTATACTCGCACGCAACACACAACACGCCCACGCCCCTACATCACCACCTGCACCGACGCCCACAATCCACGCACTCACTCGTGGTCCGTGCACACCGCCGTTAGCTCCTGTGCTTGCTGCGGCCAGCTCGACGACCTTACACCGGCTGCCTGCAGAGGGCTTTTCGCGTTTCGTTATCGAGAAGGTCTACACAGCAGCTGAGCACTGGTGATTGCACATCTGCAGCACTGTACCCGCTTCTCATCATGCTGATAGCGTGCTTATAGATCCACGATGGCGAAGGAGCCGGTCACACAGCCTTGGAGAGCACTTGATTCGATCAACTGCAAGAAGGACGCCCCCCAGGCGGCTCGTCGCTCCGCTGACTCTGCCCACCATGCGTCTCTTGTACCGAAGGGATCCGTCATGCTGGTTGGCGGTTCTTCCCTGAATGCAAAAGCGTGGAGGGAGGTTCTTTATGACACCGGAAAAGACTCGAAAGCAGAGAAGCCGGAGGGTGGGAAGTAGCGTCTCGCATATGCGTACGTCTTGGGCGAGGAAAGACTTTCTTTGTCTCTGCGGCTTGCATGATGTTGGATACCGATCGAGGGCGAGAATCTGGCGTTTGATAGGGTGATTGGCGGATCGGAATAGGTGTTGGACACTTGTATAGTGTGCAAATTGGGCAATGTATGGAGGTTCTTGAGTGCTCTGTTCTTGCCAATCAGCCTGTATAATCGTATCAGAGTCGCTTGCGCGAGCCAGCTAGTATTCTCGTCAAGCATACCTGCAACGATCGGCGTAATTCAAAGCTCCATCGATCACACAATGAGATCTGCAACCAAAGGCGTCACTATCCGCCAGGCCGTAGTGTCACCCACTCCGATCACATATCACGCTAGCATTGAGCTTACGACCACTTGGCAAGCCGTTCATGCATGAAGTGGTGAAAATTCTGGCGGGCTAGGGAGAGGTTAGAGTATAAGTTAGCAAGACTTTCAACGTCATGCTCCACCCTATGGCTTTCAGTGTTGCGGCCACCATTGGCCCTGCATGATCTGGTCAAAGCGTGTGGCGTCCAGTGGGACAATGGTCCTTAGATGATTGGAGTAAAGCAATATTGCGTCGCCATTGTACGCCCCGGTGGCCATCATCTCTGAAGGTGCGTCTAGAGCCTCCAGAATGCGACTCATGGCCAAGGGCTGCCAGGATGAGGCAGGAAACTGGTGAAAATGGTCCCGGCATGAAATGGGGTCAGCCTAATATATGCGAGCTGCTCAAGGTCAGAACGGGATGGCACCGGGGTCCTGACAGTGAAATTTTGCCCTTGTAGAAAGCCTCGTCCATTCGTCGGCTCTTGTGCGGACGGGCGTCAGTCTCGCATCAGGAGATCGAGCTTTGTCTCAGCACTGTTCGGTGAGATGTTCTGGCGTCTGGTGGCTACGGTATTGCACCCACAGTACTGATACTCGTTTGCTGGCCGAAAGTCTCAGAGGTTTCCCAGTTCGGTCGATCACGGTCTCTGTTGTCTGAATGATGGTCCCGAGTACTTGAAGAGCTTGTTCTCTGGGTGCTTGTCCACAGAAGGGGATATTCGCGGACCACAGGATAGAGTTCCACATTGCAAGGGATCGTTCGCTCTACTTGAAGCGATCAGATGTAAGAGTCAAGGCAGGCATGCTGTTGAAGCAAGGGCAGATGTGACAGCCATGGTAGAGCGTCGGGGGAAGGCGCAGATGTCTCGCGACTACCTATTTCCGGGCAGTCATGCACCTTCCAAAGTCATCTGCGCGTTCCTTGGTGTACCTCTTTCAAGTATCTCAGCGGCTCAGTGTTACACGAATATCTGTCCAGTGCTATGTCATGGCACCACCCCACATTCCACATTCTATATTCGCCAGCGGTGTCTTTTGCACCTCTTGCAGTATCAACAAAGAGCAGAGGCAGTGTTCGTGTATTGTCAACGGCGAACCGAGAGCAGTTGATGTCTACGTTGAAAGTCCCACAGCATCGCATCGTCTGCAGGAAGGACGCAGCCATCCGTTCACCGACCTCCACAACAATTCATGCATATGCAGAATCTGCAGCCTACTCACCGGTTGCCAGCTTATCATCGATGTGAACAACAGGCTGCACTCGCGGTAAATGTACATTTGCTCCTTCAAGCTGTGTATGGGTGGAATGAAGCAAGCTTTAAGCTCCTCCAAATTTTTTCAAGGATGGAGGGCATGTACAGTAGGGACCAAACTCGTGGGGCAATAGAGCACCTCATTGGCGGGGAATGGTTACACGAAGTACTGTTGTCTCACCACAAAGAGCAGGAGTGTTCCGGTCCGTTTCGCAAGTAGCAGGTCTTAATTTCTCAAGACCGGTTCCCAATCAAAAATCCTGATCTGCAAGGGGAAACAATCGTTGATACACTGTGCACTGGCCTGTGTGCTCGACGGGTAGGAATCCAGCGAACGAGGCTGTTCACACGCAGCCACCTTCGTCACGCGGAACTCGGATAATATCAAACGCATGTGTATCGCGCATACCCGCAGATTCGACTGGGAATGATCGCGTCAGTGCCAAAAAGCGACATGTGGCCTGGTGCAAAGTACATGTGGCAAAACGTTGCTTTCATGTTCTGCGACGCGATTCGTGAGACGGAAAGAGGCGGCTGTGCCAGCTGAACTGGAGGGTGGAGTAAGCTCGAACCGAGCCAAATTCTACGACAAGCGAAGGCTGAAGGGAGGTTCAATTTATCCTATCGCAGGCCAAGATGCTTGACATCAGCTCTCTGCCCTCCGCCACGAACCACGACATCTCGGACCTCCACGTTGGGCCTCACGTAAGGTAGCACCCTCTTTCTATGCTGTGTTCTCTGCTCGTACGCATACGCATATCCAATCAACTTCTCCTCACTCCACAGATCCCCCATGAAACTCAGCCCGAACGGAATATGCGGCCCAGACGCCACGAGGTTGCCGAAGCTGTTCATTGTCACGTTCCAATCATAAGGATAGAAGCCCATGGGGACCGTCACAACAGGACTGCCCACAAGCGCAGGAATCGCTGGGCTGAGCTGCGTGGGCAGAAGTACAGCGCTGGTATTGGTTCGCCGCAAAGCACCTAGGATCCCACCCTCACCACCATAGTAAAGGTTGCTTTGATAGGCTGTCCAGAATCGTGGATCGGTATTGTTCCAAGTTTGGTTGGCGAGAAAGTCGTCCCACACTGCGGTATCACGTTCGGGCCAGTCCTCCAGATATCCGTTCAACTGCGTCCAATTCCGTAGGTCTGCAAGACTGTAGATTTCCTGAGGATTGTAGGCGAGTTGGGACAAGTATCTCGCCAGCCCAACTTCGAAGTCAGCGCTGAGCACTGTGTCACCAGTGGTATCGTTGAGCCAGGCAGCAAGACCGGTGAAGTTCGCGCTCACGATTGTTGCGCCGGCAGCTTCGATTTCTGTGACGGCCTGTTGAAACGCATCAAGGACTGGTTGATCAGTAAGACTACCCAAAATGTCCAGCACGTTCCAGGCAATCCCGATTCTTGCTCCTGTAGACAGCGGTCATATTAGAGACAGAATTTTCACGAGATGAGACCTGTATTGACTTACCCGCCAGAGACTGTTTAGTGCATGCGGCAACATAATCTGGAGCACTTTGAAAGGGATATGCGGACGTGTAGTTGTCGTTGGGGTCTGGTCCTGCGATCGCCTGCAAGACATGTGCAGCATCCTTGACGCTTCTGGCCATTGGACCTACTGTATCTTGATGTTCACTTATCGGAATGACAAGATATCTGCTGGTAAGTCCCACGGTCGGCTTGATACCCACAAGGCCATTCACATCGCTAGGACTGAGGATGCTACCACTTGTTTCGGTGCCCAGTGTCGCCAGCGCCAGACCAATCGAGCTCGCCACGCCACTGCCACTCGAGCTTCCGCTAGGGTCTTGTTCTGGAAAGTAAGCGCCATAAGTCTGCCCACCATAAGCACTCCAGCCATTGCTGGTGTTGTCGGACCTGTAGTTCGCCCATTGAGACAGATTGGTCTTTCCAAGAATGACAACACCTGCTTCGCGAAGCTTAGCCACCATTGTTGAATCTCGTGGTACCTTCGCACCCAGTAATGACCACGAGCCGGCAGTGTTATTCATTTGGTCGGCTGTCGCTATGTTGTTCTTGATCAGGATCGGAATGCCGTGAAGTGGCCCAAGAACGCTTCCATTCTTTCGCTGAGCATCCAATGTAGCCGCAATGGCCTCCGCCTCCGGGTTCAATTCAGTCACCACATTTAGGGTGCCGTTGACTTCCAGCACACGCGCGGTATATGCTCGGACTAGGTCCACACTCGTGAACAAACCTGCTTCTAACCCAGCAGAAAGGTCTTGCAAATCAGTCTCCAATAAGGACGGAAAAGCTTCCAAAGTAGTCGCGTTCGTGTGGCGCCATGTTTGGCATGTTCCAAGGCCACTGAGCAGCAGGGAGGCAAGGGCCGACAACTTCATTGCAGGTCAATGGTGTGTGGAGTGTGTAAAAGGAGGCTCTCTCATCGCTGCCTTCTTATTTCTTTCACAGTTCGATCTCGTCTGTAGATAGGCAGGATGTCATTAATACTCCTGCCTTATTGAGATCGAAAAACTGGACCGCACCTATTTGCAAGTGCCGCGTGAGGTGAACTGTCGGCGCGGAGCAATGGAAGCAGGGATAATCCATGCCGTAGTCCGACGACGTCTCTGGAGCCGTTGTGCCGTGCATGGAGAACACAGGATTCTGCAAGGAGAAGAAGGGCATCAACAAACCATGTGGCGAGTCGTCGGAGTATTGTGGAGTCTCTTTATCCAGCTTCCTGATTTGGACAAGTTCGAGATATCAGACGGGATCTCTGAAACGGCGGAAGCAATAGGAAAGCTAGGATCCGTCTGTCAACACGACGACGTACCAGTACAAAGTACCGTCAGGATGAAGGTGACAATGATGACGCTGTTGATCATGCTGGCCAGATCGATGCTGATATATTCGTTTCCCGGGGCATAGCGGAGGCAGAGTGGCAAGCCTGAACTTCCCCTGTACAGGCCGGCTTGCAGAAACGAACGAAGGAAAGACTTTGAAGTCAGGGCGTACGGTAGCACGAACAAGACATGAAGCGCAGCTCGAGCACTATTACATTGTCCCTCACATGTGAGAATGAAGGGAAATGTTTTGGAGGAAGAGAAGCGCGGGGATCGGGCGAGTGAGCCGACGCGGAAGGTCTGCCGAAATGGGGCAGCGCGCTTGTTTCGCGAGAGGCGTCGCGTCTCCATCTCCATCTCCGCCTCCACACATTCGGTCGTCAAAGACTTCTAAATCCACGGCAAGCAGCACACGATGGCTGCACCTACTAACGGCAGTCTGCATCGCTCCAACAGCATGTCCCAGGCATCCGAGACCTCACAAACCGCACAGCAATACATCGCCTCGCAGCTGGCTCTCGAGGAAGATGCACGTGAGGCACTTCCCTATCAGTTCGACACATGCACAAAGCCCCTCGGACCGCTACGACAATCGATATACGCCTGCTTGACCTGTACACCGCCGCCCGCCTCGCCTCACCAGCAGTTCACACCCGCCGGAGTGTGCTATAGCTGCAGTATCAGCTGTCATGGCGAGCACAACCTGGTCGAGCTGTTCACGAAACGAGATTTTGTCTGCGACTGCGGGACAACGAGATTTGAAACCTCTGGTACACCATGCACGCTCCGCACGAACGCAGAGACTGGTCAAAAGGGCGGCGTGACTGGGGAGAAGGCCAGAGAAGGCAACAAGTATGATCAGAACTTCGAGGGCAAGTTCTGCGGTTGCAGTGAGGATTACGATCCTGAGCAGGAAAAGGGCACCATGTTCCAGTGTCTAGGGCTGGGACATGTGGAAGATGGCGGCTGCGGTGAAGATTGGTGGCATCCTGAATGCCTAATGGGTTTGCCCAGGATCAAGCATGAGCCGCGCGTCGAGACAAAACCAGAGACCAATGGCGGATTGGACACTGTGAAAGAAGAGGTTGAGGAAGCCACAAAATATGCTGCAGAGAACGGGCCAACTGCAGCACAGACAGATGAACCACCTCTGCCTTCGGGCTTCCCCGCAGAGGACGACTTCGACCATTTCATCTGCTACAAATGCGTGAGCGCGTATCCTTGGATCAAGCAATACGCGGGCACCGCTGGCTTCTTAGCTGGACTGCCCGCGAATGCCGCGCTGATGGCAAACGCCCACGGAGAGATCGCACAGCGCTCAGTGTCTTCGAATCCCGACGACAATCGCAAGAGAAAAGCCGAGGAGGACGCAGAGGACTCGCAGGAGAGCAATAAGAAGCTCAAGTCGGAGGACGAAGCACAGGGCACTGCAGCGTCTGAAACGAGCACCGATACTAAGCCGGCCACGAATGGCACTTCGGCACCCAAACACGCTTCGCTGCCTGCAGCGACTTCAACTCCAATATCGCTCTTCCTCAAGGAGGACTTCCGCGACCACCTCTGCAAATGCGCCGAGTGCTTCCCGCGCCTGTCCAAGCACCCTCAGTTGCTCGAGGAGGAGGAAGCATACGAACCGCCAGTTTCAGAATCCGATCACAACGAGAATGCTTCAGTCGGTGGCCGCAGTGTGAATTCTGGGTCCTTGCTTGATCGTGGTGAGGCAGCGTTGTCGTCCATGGATCGCGTCAGAGCCATTGAAGGCGTCATGGCATACAATCACGTCCGAGACAAAGTCAAGGCCTTCCTCCAGCCGTTTGCAGAGAGTGGGCAAGCTGTCGGTGCTGAGGACATCAAAGCCTACTTTGCGAAGCTCCGAGGCGATGAGGCTGCGCAGCGAGACGCGGCCGCTGGCGCGAGTACTAGTGCAGTACAAGGCGATGGCAGAAAAGAGCAAGATGGTTATTGATCGCAACACAATCAACTTCTCGCGTTGCGGCTCGCGACGTGCGTCTCCACGGGATGTACTCGGAGCAGGCGTTGAACACGGTCGCGGCTTGGTTAGCAAAAGACAGGATACAGAACTGCGAATGCGGCCAATATGTACAACATTATAATGTCGCTCGGGACAGCAATGGACGCCTGGTCGTTCTTGCTCACGCCCCCAAGATTGCCAGAGTGCAGCATCCACCTCGCTGTGGAATTGCCTTCAAGAGCAACTATATGTCCGCAGTTTCGCTCTCTACTTATACCGGGGCCAAGTCGCTCTCTGGACTTATCAAATTCCGATAGACGCGTCTGCTGTCGATAATCAAAGGATCCATCGTGGTCACCTGAGAGCTGATTTCGAGCCCACATCTGATTGGCGACCCCTCACGTTCGTCTCAGGCACAGAGCCTCGAAAAGGCAAAACTTTCCATTGTGGCTGACCAGACACCACAGCGACACGACTGTATCACTCTTGCAACACCGCACATGATCCGATTTAATGACGATCGAGAACGTTGATGATGTGTCACCGCTCTCTCCTCACCACTTGCTGAAGTCTCACAGATATCCCACTCCTCTACCTCGTCACCGCTCAACATTGTCCTCCTCCACCTTAGTCCGCTGCCGAAGTCCTTCCATCTACGATCTGCACTAAGCACGATCTGCCTTTATAAGACAGTCGCGCGGCATCGCGACACACACAAACAAGTTCTCACCAGCTCAGTAATAATGTTTTCCACCGACCTCGACAGACGCATGCGCTTCTATAGCAGCGAATTGCAAGATGTGGCCGCAGCCGCCGCAGCAGCCTATCTCCAACCTTACAATCCAGTCAGACTCGTCTTCAACACGACTGAACTCCTCGAGCTCATCCTCTTGGAACTGGATATGAAGACTCTCCTTCTCAGTCAAGCTACTTCTCACATGTTTCATTCGACTATCATGGCTTCACCGAGACTGAGACAGAAACTCTGGTTTGATCCTACTCCCAGTCTGAACTACAGGTCTTCATCTAGCACGAGCAGCAGCAGCCCCTTCGCCACGACATCTACAGATCACACTGATGTGTCATCATCTTCGTATTCCCCTCCACCTGCACCTCCGATCCTGAACCCTCTGCTTCAAAGCGTCATTTCCCGCGGCACGCACTCTCACATCCGGTTCCTCGAACTCGACACCTCTTGCTCTCTATCCTGCTATCCTGCGCTCACGCGGAGACTCAAGCCCTTCGACCCACCGACTGTTTGCATTGCCATGGCACCCAAGGCTCGGACGGCGAAGTTTGCTGGTTCCTGGAAAGACATGCTAGTCCTGCAGCCATACGATACCCGGACGAGATGGGATGCGTATCATTATCGGTGGGCGACCAGGGAGTGGGATTTCCGATTTACGGGAACGTTTGAGGATGAGGGCCTATCGGGACCGAGGATGGGGAGAGTAGTGAGATTTGTTGGTGGGCCGGGATTTGAAGGAGGGAAATGATGCGAGGGCCGATTTGAAGATGATCCTCATTCTGCAGGAATAGGAGGATGGGAGGGTTGGTGAGCGAGCTGCCGTTATGCCTCATTGGAAGCACAGAGTGTTGTTGATTTCGGTATGTTCTACGACGGGAGTGAAAGCGAGGCACTTGCCCGGAAAGAAGCTGCAAATGTATCCGCTTGACGATTTCGAAACGACTTAACGATCATGAAACGAAGGCTTTAAGAGATCTTTGGCAAAGCGTCAAATTATGCATTTTCATTTGTGCTCAATGTAGCAGGACGACCTTCAGCATGGCGAGGAGTTATCTCTCATTTGCGACACTCAGAGATCTCGGAATAATTTCATGTTTGGGAAGCACAAAGCTCTTGGTAGCATGATATATGGTGACGTCACACTTCGACACGTCCAATTCACTTCGCGTGGTCCAACAACCTTGCTCCAGCTTCAGACATTGTACGAACTTCACATGTACCCACTGTTCTCCTTAGCTCGAATCAGCTGCCTCACTGCCTCAAGACTCCAAATCCCGCCGGCTTCTGTCTATACCAAAACTCCTCATCGAGTCTACTCAACCACAATGTCATGGATGGACTCCTGGTCCCGGCCAAGCGCCAACTCCAAAGTTCCAGCTCCGCTATACCTCGCCAATGCAGATACTCCCTACTGTCATACCTGTGGCCGAGTCATGAGTAAACATTCCCCGCCAAGTGTCATCAGCGATTCATCGGTTTCCCTAACTCATCATGCTTCTAGACTCCAAGAAAACCACCAAGAAACAACAAACCTCTTCCACATCGGGGAACAACGATATCAAGTACTGCTCCAGCCGCTGTCGCGGCAAGAAACCTGGCCCTCTAGATCGAAAGATCGAAAAGACGATTGCTTCGCTGTTGAACAGTGATCCGGACTCTGGAATCGAGAAGACCGCTGCGAGAACGAAAGCTGTCAAAGGTGATCCGAGAGTAATCGTGACGTGTGATGAGATTGAGGAGATTGTCTTTGGAAGTCGGTTCGATCCCGAGAAGACTTCTGGGCGGAGGAGGAATCGGAAAGCGAGAGGGATTGCAGAGAAGGGAGAGTGGAAGAGTGTGGACATGGAGAGTAGTGGGGATGAGGATGGTGAGAGTGATGAAGGTGGTGAGTCAGATGGAGGCGGAAGTGTGGAAGAGGAGAAGGAATCTACATCAGTACATTATGATACAGATGGTTCGGTACAGTCGTCAGTCGACGGAGGTGTGAGAATCCGGCCGCCACAGGATCAGTCTTTGGTGAACTTTAGTGTCGGAGGCGAGAGAGGACGACAAGAGAAGATTGAGGAGTCGGCAGAGGACTTGGAGAAGAGGAGACAGGGTGCGAAGAGGGCCGAGGAGAGGGAAATGGTAAGGAGGGCAGCGAGGCGAGGCGTGGTGTTTGGGTTTGAGGTGCCGAGGAGGGAGGGAAACGCGACGCCCCAGAAGAAACCAGGGAAGGGGAAGACAAAATCGAAGAAAGGCAGCGAAGATCAAGACGAAGGAGAAGAAACTCCGTCCGCGACCGAGATCCGCAAAGCTGAAGCATTGATGGCAGGAATGGTCGTGGAGCCTTCATTCGCAAAAGGAAACTGGTCGATACGCTGGCGAGACTGATACTCAACATTGCGATCTCATGCCTTACGCCTGACCTGACTTGATCTCTCATGTGCATACCATCCTCACGCTCTCATATCCACTAATACACTGTCCATGTCTCGAATTTGACACTCCTCTCGGCTCCAACACAATCGACCTCCCATCACAATCATCGCCTCTGTACGCGATGAGTCTACATCGATTGCCTGGACCTCGTGTACCACTGGTGTAGCTGAAAGAGCGACTCCTTCGGAGCTCAACGCATTGTCGGTTGGAAGCGGGTACGCCGAGTTGGTAGACATATTCTCCGCATCGTCTTTCATCGAATAGTTGGAGGGTGCTGTTTCGGGTTGTTAGATCGTGATATGACCTTCGAGTTGGAAGGACGAGGAATTGCATACTACGTAGGTCCTTGTGCAGCCGCAAGGCTGGAGAGGAAACCGAACGCTAACAGTGTCTTTTCATCAATCATCAGCACAAAGTCCTGTCAACTCCCTCTCTCATCGCCACTCACCTTGATCTGCATATTGGCACTTCGTGTCGAAAGATGATTGTATGCTACGACAGCAGCACAGGTCAAACCACACGAAACGACGTCCCGGCCGCCGGTTTGCTTTTGACCTCATCCGCCAAGTTGAGGCGTCAGCCATGGAATCTTGCGCAGCTTGCATAGACTTCCTGCCAAGTAGAAGCTATTGTTCTAGATCACTGTGCCGTCCTGCATCGATTCAGGCTCTGGAACAGCGAAACGTGCCACCGTGCTGCGTCCAATCATGTTCCAAAATGTACATTGGCTTCCGTGGAGTTCCCTGCTACTGTGCTATGTGTTCTTCTGTTGCAGATGTATGTCTTAGGTCAATACCTGGACATAGATGCTTTTTGTCGGATTGAGCCGTGCACGTGGCTATGCTGCCTCGGCTGATACATAGTGCTGTATCGAATGCTCTTCGACGATATCTTTCCGATCAAGGTATATTATGCAACGTCATGGTTTGGAGACTCTTGAAAGGCTGGTGCGTCAGTATGCAAGTTGTATCGAGAGAAAAAGCCAGGGCAGAGACCAACGAAATCGAAAGGCTATGCACATTCAGCGGTGTCTTTCTTGCCACTGATGGGTCCAAAGCGATGTGAATCGGAGTGATCTTCGCTACCAAGCTGTTCTTCGAATGCTCGAGGGCCACTTGCTGAGGCAGAACTTCTCACTCGACCTCTCTCGCCACCAACTTGAGGACCTCTTCAATCCCTAATCTCGCATTCTCCGGCTTCTTTCTTACAGCCGCCCATTTCTCCCCATGCTTGGGCTCGTTGTCTACACAACTCGCCACAATCTGCCTCACCTTCTCCTCTGTCCCATGCTGCAACAAAAACTTATACCACCATGCCCAACTATCGCCATAGTCCGGATCAAGCGTCACAGCCTTCTGAAACCACGTATCCGCTTTGTCCAGCTTGCGTTCAGACCAGAAGATGCGCGCCGCTGTGACGAACAAGATAGGATCGTTCTCCACCTTTTGGATGGCCTCGAGGATGCGAGGTTTACGTTGCGTGCGAGCCTCCAGGTTCCAGATGCGTTCTGCCCAGACCAAACCAGATTTGGGACATTCTTGCAAAGCCTGAGCCATCTTTTGGCTTGCGGCGGGATTGCTTGTTGTGGCGTTGGCAGTATTCGATTTCTTTGCTGCTCGAATCTCGAGGCGAATAGATTCAGTCCAGAGCTGAGGATTTGCTGGCACAAACTTTCTTGCACGGTCGAGGACTGAACGGGCTTTGACTGTGACGCCCATCTTCTCTTCCAGTCGTGACCAGAGAAGCCACAGTGGTACTGACTTTGGACATCGATCGGTGCCGTTGCGGTATGCTTCTCGTGCTTGCGGCAAATTGTTCTTCGCCTCGTAGATTTGGCCCTTCATCATCCACAACTTGTCGTTCTTCGGGAATGCATCAAGTCCTTCGATGACAAGCTCCAACGCACGATCGTTGTTTCCAGTCTGGCGCTCAAATGCAACACTGCGAACGAAGACACGATCCGTGCGTGCTTCTTGTCGCGCTTGTGTGAGAAGTAACCGAGCGCGGTCTTCCTGACCATTGTCAGCCTCGAGCTTGACAGCAGCCAGATAGATGTCCTCGTCCTCGGGATTCTTGGAGAACGCCTCTCCCAGTGTACGACGAGCTCCTTCGACATCACCAGCAACCCACTTCTCTCTGGCGAGCTGCATCCACAATTCGGAAGAGTTCGGTATCGACTTGACTGCTTCTTCCAAAATAGTCCACAGCTGCTCTTTTGTTCCATGTGATCGCTCCAGGTCGGCAGCAGCGAGCCAGACACTCTTTTTGTTGTAGAATTCCTTCCGTGTGATGTTGTAAATGGCTCTAGCAGTCTCGTAACGGCCCCTATTCGTTGACGATTTGGCATCATCGAGCCAGATTTGCTTGCGATCATCGTCCGGATCAAGTGACCAGCCAATGGTATTCGTGATGATTGCTTGACATGTGAGAGGAGCGCCTTCTTCTTCGCAGATCTCAGCTTGTTCAATCCATTGCTCACGCTTAAGCATGGCGGACTCCTTTTGCAGGCTTTTGATCGCACGCTCCATGACTTTGAGCACCATGGCGTGCTGTCCGGTCTGTTCCTGTAAACGCGCGGCCGCGATCCAGATTTCATAGCTGGCCGGCACTGCCTTGCGTGCTTTGTTGAGCACGACTTGTGCCTGTTCTGGCGTCTCGAGTCGAGCAAGTGCGAGCCACAGCTCAACGGAAAGTGGGATGATCTCGGTAGCTTTGGCAAGGAGCAATTTGGCATCAGCTGGATCCTCTTCCAAGTTGACAGCCTGTTTCCAGATGGCGACCGATTGCGGAATATGGTCCAATGCTTTTCGGAGAACTCGCTTCTTGGCAGCTGGGAGCTGTTCCAGATTCGACGCTTCAAGCCAAAGTTGCACAGATCTATCGTTGTTTTCGATGGCTTTGGCAGCAATAATTTTCGCGTTCGCGTTGTCGTTCAGACGAATGCTCTCCAGCCACACTGCCTCGCTTTTGGGACACATCTCGCAACCTCGTCGGATGACGTTCCTTGCGGCCACGATCTTGCCCGCATACTCTTCCAGACGTGCGGCAGCGATCCAACCTGGTCCATGCTTGGGATTGGTCTTGATAACGGACTCAAGAAGGACTCGGGCACGCCTGATGTCTCCCACTGGGATCTCACCTGCTTTGAGCTCGGAATTCGTCAAGGCAGTCATATATCCTTTGGGATCGATGTTGGTACTCGTGCCGGATGCCAGAGACGTCTCTGCACCTGCCGCCTTGTCCAACCGAGCTTTGAGCACTTTGTCACGCGCAGCACCAATGTCTGCGAAATTCGTCATTGTTCCGTCCGCCTGTTCGCTTGACCCGGCCGCCGCTCCATCAGCCTCCGTTGCCATTCCATCGTCTTGAATTTCTGCGCCCAACTGTCCCGAGTCTCGCGCCCCCGCAAGCACACTATCCGGCACAGCATAAAATCTCTGCCTCAAGTTCTGCTTGCTCCTCCTATTCTTTCCTGTCAGATCGCCCACCTCTGGGATCTCAGCCCACTCCTCGTCGCTAACAGTTCCAAGGGCGCGTTTGAGATCGGCAAACTGCTGGGAGATTTTCGGATTTTTCGCTTCGTAGTCTTCGCGTTCTTTACGTTCGCGGTCTTCCCTGTGAATCCTCAAGTCGGCATGCTGTCTATGACAAAACTCGTGCTGCGAAGAAGATGAACATGACTTTTCTTCATGTACGCAACGTAGAAGTGCTGGGGCATTGGTAGAGGAGAGAAACTAACCTTGAGATTTTGCGACGCTTCTGCATGCGATCATCGACATCTTGGTAGATGCGATCTGCCTCGTCGTCTTCGCGATCATAGTTGCCGCTAGCGAAAAGACCTTCCTCGTTCTCAGCATCCTGGTAACGGTCTTCGTCTTCCTCGTCGTCCTTTTTCCCCTTCACGCCATATGCAGTAGGGGCGGCGGTGCCGAGTTGCGCGGCTCGTTTTGCAAGTGCCTCCTTGATCTGTTCTTCGCTGGGGCCTTCGCGTGCGGGACCAAGATCGGATCGAGTGGTGAAGCCTGTCGCACCACGTCCCAGACCAGCGACATAGTTCTCTGGCGCCGCCTGCGACAGGAAGTCCTTGCGGCCGGACATTCTTGCACGTTGGGTGGGTGCAGTCGAGAAGTTCGAGAGAGCAAGAAAGTGAATCTCGAGATTCATCAATCTAGACGCTTAGATAAGCCACACATGACTCGCGCCGCCAGCACAGACCAAGACTATAAAGCTAATGCGACCTTCTCGAGCAAATGTCACCGGCCGCGCCAGCACGGATTGAGATAGAGAATCATGGATTTCAGCCAATTTAGTCCAGATGACACATTCATCTGATACGCCACAACGTCAAGTATGTATCGCTTTCACATCTACCGAGATCAACAAGCCCAGGTCCTGTTTTCCTCCCGCCAACGCCACGCTTGAAGCACTCTGCCACTTTTTTCGTTCACACCACAACAAAGCGACCTCATCGCCTACGTAAAGTACGGAACATTATGTGCAATGGTACTGATCGTTTCGGTGAAGTTCTTGTTGTCCGCGGAAGACTTCGACCGTTGACCGGAGAGCTGTACGCACTTATCAGCCTATGGCCTGGGGATCTTGATGCCACTCATCGCCGTCGACTTACATCCTGACTCACGCCCCGATGCAACATCACCAACCAATCCACATAACTGCTCGCCTCTCCGTTCCGGTCTTCGTATAGTAATCTCGCGAACTCGAATTCCGCTCCATCAAGTCCTTGCCGCGCGAGTTGGATCGACAAACCCTTTGACCCTCTTCCGGTTCCCGAGCCTTGCTCCAAAGCAATAAGGATATTGCGAACTTGCGCGTTCAGATGTGTCTCCAAAACAGGCAGTGCATTGAGATTAGGATCCAACTTTTGCAGCTCGTTGCAGCCTTCGCCGAACAGGTCTTCCAGGAGATTCGGACTGACGAGCTGGTGGAGCCAGAGAATGAGCATTTGTCCATTGTCGACCAGATACGCGCCGCCTTCCTCAATGTTGGCAAAGCTCGCTCTCACGCCATGAGGCATTTTGAGATGACCGTTCTCATCTGCGAAGCCCTCTCCTGGCTCCATGGCATGGATGGCGATGACTCGGGGGTAAAGATACAAGCTCAACTCGCCAGGACCCATACTCTTGAGCATGCGCAGCTCGTGTATTCGTCGATCGCTCGGCTCTTTGCCGCCTTTGAGCGCTCGCGACTTGATCAAGCCGAGTGTATACATTGCGAATTCCTTCATGTGCTCTGGCATCACAAGCTGCCCAGATGGATGCGCACCGCTGTGGTGTTTCCGGTAGGCTGCGAGAATATCTGTCGTCTTGTCTTGCAGCTCTTGTCGGGTGTTGGCCAAAGACTTATCGGGCACCTTATAAGCAGCCTCTTTGGCGAGTATCGTGAGCACTGCATCCTGGTCCACGAAGCGCATGCTGTCCCGAGCATTCTCCGTGACAGTCGCTACTACGTTGGTGCACCGAACACGGCGCTGGCCGGAGGTGGTTGTGTATAGGACAGCAGACTGGAAGTGGGCGTCATTGCGCACCTCAAGCTTGCCATCATAGGTGAAGGTGACAGAAACTGCTGAATCTTCGGTCATGGTGCCCATCTCGAGATCGGCGCCAAACGTGTGTTGTGTGAAGTTGCCGCTGTAATTCGCGATTTGCAGCCCGTTGCTACAACGCACTTTCATCAGCACAGCATACCCTTGGTCGCGTTGCACGGCATGACTGAGCTCCTTTTCGAGGCGTAAGGTGTCGCGAGGATATGCCCAGTTCGGATAGTAGAAAGTCTCGCCACCAGTCTTTTCTGATACTAAGCCAATTGTGGCAATGTCCAAGTAGCCGCCTGCAGGAGCAGTAAGGAAGAAGTCGATACCTACCCCAGCCTTGACCATGTCGGCTTGCAGCTTCTTGTAACTTTGGTTTTCTGTTCGGAACAAGACCTTCTCCTGTTCTGGGTTGTCGTTCGAAGCTGTTTGCATATTCCGATCGCGGACTGTCAGCCGTCCTGGACCGTAGGTGGGCAAACTTGCCAGAGTGCAAATGATTTTGCCGCCTGATTCCGACAATCCGGACAAGGCTGCTTGTAGGGCAGGTAAGAGAGCAGGCTCGGCATGTTTGATGCGCTCGAACATGGCAGGAAGTTGTTGCAACAAAGTAACAATATTCGACTTGCACTCGGCCGCATCCACAAACAGGTGCTGGGCAGAGATAGCAGCAAAGGGATCTTCAAGGTCAGATACCACAAGCTGTTGTGGGGCAGAGAGGCCGGAGGAAACATTGAAGAAATGGATCTCGCGATCGAATGCGACAAAACCGACCTTTGCACCTGCAGGCACTTTGCTGGGCTTTGGTGGCTTCGCCTCAGTCTCATCCTCATCATCATCATCCTTGGCCTCGACTTCGAGATCATCGCCGTAAAGTGCGGCCAGCAGGCCATCACAAGTAGCTTTCAGGAAGCCGCGAGTGCAACTTTCGGCGCTAACGTCCAAAAGGAAGAGATACCGCTGACCGACCGGCTCCTTTGACCAATACTCCTTTGGCACGAGGAACTCACAGGTGCCCAGGAGGAGTTCTGGTCGATCCTGGCGATCTACACGAATCCCGGAAGGATCGGTTGGCGCGAAGTATTCGGGAGGCACTTCATTTGGATGCCCACAGAGATTGCAAGTCATTCGGTTACCTCCATTGGAGAAAACCATAAACGGATTGACGTATGCACGGCATCTTCGACATCTCGGAGGACCAATCTCACCAAAATCAAGCACAGGAATAGCAGATTCGCCGTCAGCTTGTCGATTCAGCGGCTGCACTACCAGCCCAAGAGGCAATGCGGTCGTTGCTAGTTGCTCTTGTGAATTTGGAATACAGTTCAGTGTGAGTCGCGCGTGTTTTGGTGATGCGTTGCCTTGATCGAAGGCAACGAATGGGGTGGTTGCCGGCGGAGGCAGTCTCTGCTCCATTGTTGGGTAGACATGCTGTTTGTAATAGTCGGCAGGCAAATCGCGGCTCAAGGGTATGCTTGGGATCAGGTTTGGGTCGACTCGCTGCGCTCCAGGTGGCTGTCCAGGCTGTTGTGCATTTCCCATGCTGATTGGTGCTCCCATTGGCGCTCCAGGCTGTTGGAATGGAACGCCAGGTTGAGGATGCAACTGACCGCCAGGCTGAGGTGAGGCTTGCGCCTGCCATGGTTGTGCAGGCTGCTGCCACGGCGCTTGTGATGGGTCTGCACCTGGTGCTCCTTGTGGAATCCCATTCGCTCCAAAGGCAGAAGATCCAGCTGGCGTTTCAATAGTGTGGTGAGCATGTCTATCCTTCTTCTTCCTCCGAACAGTGCCGCCAGCAGCATCTATTCCCATCTGTCCCATTTGCTGCGCTGCACCATTGACATCGGGCTGTGCGCCGTACTGTGGCCCGCCATACTGCTGGCCGGCATATTGCTGCTGGTCCATGCCGGGCTGTCCGTAGGGTGCCTGCTGAGGATTGGAGCTCGGGGGCTGTTGCGGAAAGTACGAGTCTCCCTGTTGGTACCCTCCAGGAGACGGTGCGACTGGCGGGCGAAGTTGCGACGTCTGGCGGCTGGGTCGTGGTCGATCGTCTCGTGGTTTATCGAAAGGCGAGGCTTGGGGCGAGTTCATGGAAAACATGGGGCCAGATGGAAGTGCTGCCCTCTCACAGCGTGTGCGCAGTCATTTGCAAAATCGACACCCGAACTCGTGCAATTCTGCCGCTCCTCTCGGACCAGAAGTGTGTCGATGCCAGCTTTCATGTGCTGCAGCAGTAGCCACTTTCGCAATGTCGAATTGCAGATCACATGCCCCCGCGTCACCCCCGAGCCCTAGCCGGCTTTCCGACCCCCGGTCTGTTTCTGCCTTCGACGCGTTGGACCGCTTACACGCGTCGATCAAAGAAACCTCCTGTATCACAAAACACCGAATGATCGTGGCAGGCATCAAAGTGATCCAGCATCTCATCACGCCACAGCGCAATGGAATCTTCGCGAATGCCTTCTGAGCGAGGGTATAAAAAGAGGTAAAATGACCAACATCGACTTGAACTCCTGCCCCTCACATTCCGACGTCAGAACCAGGGCAAGATCATCGGACACTCTCCTTGATCTTCACCTTGATCTTCACCTTTGCTCTCTTCACTTCCTCCATACTTCCCATATATACCTCAACAATGGATCCATCCAACGCTACTCGCAAGGATTTCACCGACAATCTGGTCTCACAGCCCCTTCCAGATGACGCCAATGCTGAGTGGAAGCGGTTTGCTGACACTCATCGTGATCTGCTTGGCAAGTTGGCCTATCATGATGCCATGAGCGAGAACTTGCAGGACACGTACATGACGCCTGCACGCTCGAAGAATCGTGTGTACTTCATGTGGTGAGTACCCGCTGTGACCTCACAGTGTTCACTCGAAGCACTGAGTCCGATGCTTTATTAGGGACTTGGTCGGACGCACTCTGGGCATGATTTACAACCTTCCTCCTGCAAAGGATCCGGAACGATACAATGAGCAGCAGAAAGAGACATACCACGATGTCATCTCGAGGAGCGTCATGTCCAAGTCTCTGCTCACGGACCAGAGGGTCAGTTCTTACCGTCGTGTGCAACACTTGTCTATGGATCACGTTCACTGACTGCTCTTCCGCTTAGCCTGGAATGTTGAACATGATGATTGAATCTACAAACCCGGAACAAAGAGGCAGACATCCCGATCTGGGAGCTGATATACTGGCGACTGCCAATGCTTTGCCTGTCTAGCAAGATAGCCGCGTGACTGTCTTGGGTAACTTTGCAAACTGTCGCCTGACGTCCGGCATGTATCTACGTGGAGCACCTTTCGCAGCACCACGATCTTCCTTGAACAATTCGTTCGCAAATTCAATTTGTGCACAGTTTCATGCTTCAAATCGAACATCGCTGAGTTCAATATGACAGCAGTTGAATTTACCCTCTCGGGCGCAGTGACATACACAAGTGGTAAAGGAAATGCAGCTGAAATGTTAGTCCGTTGGCATGGGGTACATGAATTTCGAGCTATCCACATCCAAAATGCAGTAGCCGCAACATACACCTAGCACTGATGATTGTACTGCACGAACCAGCCTTCCAACGCTCCGCTTGCATGTTTTCCAGGACTAAGAGCGATCCCCCGCGCACTCAGTCGACAAGGCCGTCTCTTTCGCATTTACGACTGACGGACTCTAGACGCTCCTCCAAGGCGGCGATCTTCCGCTTTTGTTCGTCCACCTTGTCGACGACTTCATCGAATTCGTCATACGAGCTGTCTCGATTGTTTTGATCGTGATGTGTCAAGGTACTGTCGAGCTGCCTTCTGTCACCCACGACAATCCGTTGCCAGAGGTATGACCAAAGGCCAGACTTTCCTGACCTTTTTCCATCACCCGGAGCTTCCTTTATATCTGGCGCTTTAAACCATGGTAACTCGTGAACAGTTTCCGTCACCGCGATTGTCTCTTTGCCGCCGTCAACACCTCTCCGATAAAGTGTCTGTGTCTCCGTTGAGAAGAAGATGCCTTGCTGGCGAAGAAGCTCTGTCGAGAGCAGAGTGGTAGGCATCTGGGGTTCATAGCAAATTCCATGGATTAAGATCTCCTGGACCGTGCCATCCTCCTTCACGAATGGGATCACAGCTTCTCCAACTCCGAAGACATAAGAGACACCTGTCGCGCCGGAGCATGCCTCTGGGACACGATACGTCTTGTAGTTTACCAACATGCTCCGGTCCCATGTAGCATGGCCTGCTGCTCCGGAGTCGATCAAGATTCGATCATGTTTGAAGCCATTCCAATTGGTAATACGATGGCCTACCTGTGTGTATATGTGCATACAGAGAACGGGGGTCAATGTGCTCGATAACAAGGATCGAACGGGTGGTAACGTGTTTGATAAGCGAGTGTCACAGACAGGCTAGTGACACAGGCCCAAATCCAACACTTTAAGAATGCGAAAACGCAACAATGCATAGGTATATAGCTCTAATATTCTAGGTATACTTTCTAGACGATAATATCTAGCTTCGATACGATTCTGAGTAGTATATACCTGATAGTTCCTATAGTACTGTGTTTCTACCCGTGCAAAAGTCGTAGGACGCCTATCTAGGAGTATTTTACGTAGGAAGTAAGGCTATATCTCCTATACAAATATTGCTATAGCATAGAGGCTTTCGGAAACTACGTTATATATCTTAAGATGGTCTTGTCGTTGCGTTTTCGCATCCTCAAAACCTTGGATTTGGGCCTGTGTCACTAGCTTGTCTGTGACACTCGCTTATCAAACACGTTAGTGCTGCCAGGAGCAATTTACCCAGATCGAAAGGTATGCTTGGCATTGTGTATTCCGTGGAAGATATTTCGCTTCGATCATTTGATGAGATGAGTGGTGCTTACTGTATGCAATAGTAGCTGAAGCTCTTCGATAGAGTAGATGAAAAGCGAAGTACGATGTCGAGAAATGAAGAGGGAGCGTAGCATTTGTACAATAAGATATTTGCAAAGCCTGAATGACTTTCGTGGTCCTCAAGAAGCGATACCGTGGGCCATACCGCTGTCAGCTAACTCAAGTGATTCCACATCCTATGGAACCTTTTGCGGCCTCACGACTATGACTGCGCTTGATTCGAGCAAACGCATGCGGCCTTGAGAGATTCTGAATGCGTACTGGTACCAACAGTCTTTACTCGCCCGCCAAGTTACGGCATGAAGTCTAGCAGCCTCGCCTACTTCATGACGCTCGAGATATCTTCGTGATACATGTTGTGACAGGACAAGATGGGCTGATCGTCTCTTGTTGCTGATGCTAACGTTACTTTGCCGTTGTTGTAGTTGAGTCAAGTGCTCGGCAAGTCGTTGAGGCCATTGGCATTGCTGTCTCTGAATGCATACAGTAACTTAGGAGGCATGGTCAGGCAGGAGTTGTCGTCTTTATTTCAAGCTCGGGCGCTGCTGCCGAAAATGAGCCAAGTCCCAGCTCTCCTCTCCGTTCTCCACTTCTTTTACCACCTTCTTCTCCCCCACCAGCAGCGATCATCATCTGCTTGCAGAAGCACTGCGAATCAACACAATAGGAAAGGCGTCGAAGAGCCATCTAGCTGCGTCTTCCACCGCCAGCTAAGTATACAATCTTTACTTCCTCATCATTGAACTCCGTTCGCCGAACTGCGGACATACAACCATGGCTGCGAAGCCCACTAGAATTGCTATCATAGGCTCAGGAACAATCGGACTGTCCTTCGCCGCCCTTCACTTGTCAAAGAACCCAACGTGTAGAGTCACGATATACGACACGAGGCCAGACATCCACGACTACGTCTCCAAACATATCCCCGGGTATCTCATCGACACCGACCAAATATCATGTATGGAGCGACTTTCGATTGCCAAAGATTTGGCAGAAGCTGTAAGAGATGCCGACATTGTACAAGAGCAAGGACCAGAGAATTCGGATTTCAAAATTGCGATTTGGCCCGAGGTTGAGAAAGATGCACCTGGACACGCACTATTTTGGTCAAGTACAAGTGGCATTCCTGCCAGCGAGCAGAATAGAGATATGAAAGATAAGAGTCGGCTTGTTGTGGTACATCCTTATAATCCGCCGCATATTATGCCTTTGCTCGAGGTTGTGAAGTCGCCTACCACTTCGGAAGAGGTCGTGGAGAGGACAATGGAATACTGGCGAGATCTTGGCCGCACTCCTGTGTTAGTACAAAAGGAGTGTGTTGGGTTCGTGGCCAACCGACTCGCGTTCGCGTTGCTACGGGAGGCCAGCTCACTGGTCACTCAAGGCGTGGTCGGCGTTCAGGACTTGGACGAGATTGTTCGTGCTTCAATGGGACCTAGATGGGCAGTCGCTGGTCCTTTCAAGGCGTATGCTGCTGGGGGTGGAGAAGGAGGTTTACAAAGTTTCCTTGAGAAGATTGGTGGGACGATACAAAATTGCTGGGATGCGAGTGATGAGGATATGAAGAAGGGCAATATTAGAATTGGTGAGGACTGGCAACAGGATGTTTGCCAACAAGCAGATCGCGCGTATGGCGTTGTAAACACAGCCGAAAGAGACCGTAAGACGAGAAAGGTTTTGGAAGCTGTGCAGACTGGGTAGCTCGACAATGCGGTGTTGATCAACGTGAACATGCGTGGCTCTAGCAGCCTAGGTTGAAGTTGCTGCACTCAGAATGATCTGAGCTCAGATCGATGCTGTGAACAAGATTTTCACGAACTCATGATGCGTGAAAAAGGGCCATTGATGCAATTTCGCGTTCGCGAATATATGTTACTTGGCATGGTTGACATTTGCAAATGCATCGGCGCTCAAGCTCAACTCCGATGCCCAGATTCAATTCCGTAGCTCAACTTTGACACCGCTGCAAACACCAGAATATAGGCCAGCAAGTCGTCTTCGCGTGTAGATACTCTACTTTGCATACTGTCCCTTTCAATACCTGCTCCTGGTTTCGCACATGAAATTCGATGTCCTGATACACATCAGATGGCAGCATCCGAATGGGGCAGGTCGTAGAATGGCTCGGCCACGCTAGATCCTCCTTGGGCGAGGTTCCCAGGTCTTCGGACGGCGGAAGAGCAGTAATTGGACAGACGACCGGATAGAAGAGAGACAAGCAATGGTGCAGGCAGTTCGCAACGCCACAGAGTCGCAAGGGATCCTCGAACCAAGACCGCCACAGCTTGTCACGCGACAAATCAACCTCTTCTCCGCAAAACCCAGAAGTCAAGCTGCATCTGTTCGCATCGGCTTTCGCCTCTGGTGCCTGTTCTCCTCGTGCTAAGGCTGGGAGGTACGGGGGAGGGGCGCATGGGAGCTGTGCTAGTCAGTCCGTCTCATCCTGCCCGCGACTGCATTGCTGTTGGTCAGTCGCGATGATTGGCAAACCTCGCTTGACCCGCGGCAGAGGGTGAGTTGCTATCCGGCGATTGCCACTGCCAATGTGCTCACCTCCGAATCCCGACTTATGCCCACAAATTGCGCCGGCCACGATACGCACTGTCTCGGCAGCAGTGTGGCATATCAGGACAATCAGCCGCCAGCACGGAGGAACGCGTATCAGCACCGCAGCGCTCAACAGTGAGAAGGATCAATGTGATGGGCGCGGCAAAGGCGATGTCCGTTCAGCAGGATTGCAGCTCTTCCAGAAGGCACAGCGAGTCCAGACGGTGCAGATAAAGTGCTATCGCGCCAAGGGTGGCACTAATGCTTGAGCACCACGCAAAGGGCAAAAAGACCGGAGCGAGCGCTGGTCCAGCGTGCAACTCTACTCGCCCGTCCAGTGGTGCGTCGAGGGATCAGCGCTGCTGGCCAAAGAACGAGCAGCTGTCCATGTGGCGCCAAGCGGGGCCACTGCAATGCTACACTCGTTGCAGCGAATGAAATCAACTCTGCTCGCCAAAGAGCTTCTGGCTGACCCGGGCTCACAGATAAGGTGTCGCATGGCTCGCAGGGAAAGGGTCGTGCTCAGGTGGAGTAAAGATTTAAGAATACCGTCGCCGTGGAGCTGACCACACAGAGCGATTTTCTTACTGCTCCCGGCCATTGCTGTATTCTTTTGCGACTTCCACGCACAGTCCAATGGAGTCCGCACACAAGGATCCCGCGCTGGACCCGGCGCGCCAGCACTCGCATGGCCACCTGCATCATGGCCAACACGGGCATCAACACGGCACAGATGTGCCTTCATATACCGTCGGCACCACCAACGAGCGCCCCACGATTCCCGACCCCAGCGCTCAAGAACACGGCATAAGCCACGGCCCGGGATATGGCAGCGAGAAGAAGGGCGATTACAACATCGACGTCGAACAAGGCAACACTTCACCAATCACTCCGACAAAGTCTTTGGAGGCCTCGGAAGAGCAGCCAAGCAAGAAGCGTTCGTTCTATCGAAAATACAGAATATTCATTCACCTGACGCTGTGGCTATTGGCAACTGCTTGGTGGGTTGCCAGTCTGGTCCTCCACCGCAATGACAAGAACTGGGTTGTGCCATTCCTCATCTGGCTGGCACTGACTATTCGCTTCATCACTCTTCACACCGGAACATCCTACGTCACGAGGCCGATGCGTTTCGTATGGCGCAACACATGTGGTCGCGCGACCGAAATGATCCCCGAGCGATTCAGGCTCTGGCTTGGCGCTGCAGGCACCTTTGCCGTCTTGCTGATTGGATCGTTCGTTAGCGAGGAATCACAGGATAATACTCGAGAGAACCGTGCGATCTCGTTATTCGGAATGCTCGTCCTCATTGCTGGTCTGTACGCCACCTCGAGGAACCGAAAGGCGATCAACTGGCACACTGTTATCTCAGGCTTTCTGCTGCAATACATCATCGCGCTCTTCGTATTGCGCACTGGTGCTGGTTACGACATCTTCGAGTTCATCTCCAGTCTTGCACGATCTCTTCTGGGATTCGCAGCGAACGGTCTGTCGTTCTTGACCAACGAGGAGTGGGTGGCAGACACCCCATGGTTCCTGGTGACAGTTCTGCCCGCCATCATCTTCTTCGTGGCTCTTGTGCAGCTCATGTACTACGTTGGCCTGATCCAGTGGTTCGTGGGCAAGTTCGCAGTCTTCTTCTTCTGGTCCATGAGAATTTCTGGCGCTGAGGCAGTTGTCGCTTCAGCTACTCCTTTCATTGGACAAGGTGAATCTGCTATGCTGATTAAGCCGTTCGTGCCACATTTGACCATGTGCGAGCTGCACCAGGTCATGACTTCCGGTTTCGCCACGATTGCAGGTTCCGTGCTAGTTGCCTACATCGGAATGGGTCTGAATGCACAGGCCCTGATCTCCTCTTGTGTCATGTCGATTCCCGCTTCGCTCGCGGCATCCAAGATGCGATACCCTGAAGAGGAAGAGTCCTTGACCGCAGGAAAAGTTGTCGTTCCAGACGATGATACTCACAAGGCTGCCAATGCTCTCCACGCATTCGCCAATGGCGCGTGGCTGGGTTTGAAGATTGCCGCTATGATTCTGACCACCCTGCTCTGTATCATCGCATTCGTTGCTTTGATCAACGGCATTCTCACCTGGGTTGGTCGCTACATCAACTTGGACGGAAACTACGATCTCACGATCGAGTTGATCCTTGGATACATCTTATACCCAGTCGCATTCCTGCTCGGTGTACCACGTGGACCTGATCTCCTCAAGGTCGCTCGTCTGATTGGCGTCAAGGTCGTCACTGTAAGTTGTTCTCCGAACCATCTTCTCCGATCAACACTAACAATATCGCAGAACGAATTCGTTGCCTTCACCCAGCTCACCAGCGCTGACTACGATGACCTCGCACCTCGATCTCGTCTGATCGCCACCTACGCTCTCTGTGGTTTCGGCAACATCGGATCCCTGGGTACACAGATTGGTGTCTTGTCTCAGATCGCACCAGGCAGAGCTGGTGATGTGTCGAGACTCGCCATCAGCGCACTGATTACCGGCGTTCTGTCCACATTGTCATCTGCGTCTATTGCTGGACTTGTCATTCAGAACGAGGCTGGTTTTACTTCGACGACCACAGCATAGAAAAAGTTCTTGGTGATTGTCTATGTAATTATATGAATGAACGACGAAGTTATGAGATGTGCCAATGATTCATTTTCGCCTTCCTCTAAATTGACCACAGCTTCAGTTGTTGTGTACTCTTCATCCCTCAGCTCGGATCATCAACAATGAGTCACGAGCATGAGTTGAAGCTGAGCTTATATACATTCGATTATCGACTCGAGCACTGCATTCCTGAGCCATTGCTCCCGTTTCCAGCTCCGCACAGTCAAGATGGTCGCATCAAACGCAAGTGTCCAAGAACTTGCTGCTACATTATCGAAATCCACCATCTCCGGCGGCTCAGACGCAATTCAAATCTCCCAGCTTGTCCACCGACTTAACATGCTCGCCAAATGGTATGACACCGACCTCACGAAAGCCAGAGCCGCTCTGCAAGGCCGTTGCATTCTAGAACTCGGATGTGGTCAAGGCGATATGACTGTTGCTTTGGCACACCTCGTACAGAACCGAACCGACGATAATAACCTTGAGAATCGAGAGGACATCAAAGAAGGCAAAGTCTTAGCCCTCGATCCCGGAGACCTGGACTACGGCGCTCCATATACCCTTCGTCAAGCGCAAAAGCACATTTCGGACAGTGCAAGCGGTCTTGGAAAATATATCAATTGGATACAATATGATCCAATCGAATACCTCGAAAATCTTGATACTCAGAACGAGGGGACCAGCACGGCAGATGGATTACCTGACTTCATCATCCTCGCACATTCAGTCTTCTACCTCCCAAGCGAGGAGTATTTCTCACGCCTCCTGCGAGCTCTCCACAACGCCGCAACACAGTCACGAACTCAGAACAATCGAGATCCTCCTCGTATTTTGCTTGCAGAATGGGGTATGAGAATTACTTCCCCTGCCGCAGCCGCACATTTTCTCGCGGTTGAGATCCAGAAAGCGAGCCCGATTGAGGAGGGTAATGTGCAATGCGTTATTACGCCTCGGAGGATTGCGGAGTTGGCAAGGGAAGCGGGTTGGGCGATGGAACGAGAGGCTTGGATTGCGGATCCGGAGGTCGATGATGGGAAGTGGGAAGTTGGGGCTGTGAAAGCTGGGATCAATTTAGATGGACTTGAAGAGGATGGTGAGATTGGAAGGAACTATCAACGAATGCTAGAGTTGAGTGAGAAAGAGGGAGGAGAGGTGAAGAGTATGGATGTTTGGACTGGTGTGTTTGGGCTGGGGTGATCGACCTGGTCGTTCGTTCATTCATTCATGTATACAGAAATCAGTTGCACATCTCACATCTTCGGTCTCTCTTCCCTAACCACGACACCTTGTGCTCCCTTCTTCGCCTGATCTCTCAGGATTCTGCGCAGGATCTTGCCTGAAGCACTCTTTGGAATCGCCTCGATGAATTCGATTTCCTTGACGGCTTTGTACCTCACTTTGTTGTCTTTCACGTACTTCAACAGCTCTCTTCCCAGTTCCTGGCTCGCCGTCGATCCGCTCTGCGGTACGATGTACGCTTTCGGCACTTCGCCAGAGTAGTCGTCTTGGATACCCAGCACGGCGACATCTTCGACTTTATCGTGGCCAAGAAGCAGATCTTCGAGCTCAGCAGGCGCGACACCAATTCCTTTAACTTTGATAAGTTCCTTGATACGATCGACGATAGTGATGAGACCATTCTCGTCGATTTTGCCTTGGTCGCCAGTATGCAAGTATCCTTGCTCATCGAAAGTCTCCTTGGTAGCTTTGTCATTGTTAAGATAGCCCATGACGACTTGTGGTCCCTTGGCACAGATTTCACCCGGTTCACCGATACCGCATTCTGTGCCGTCTTCTTTGACAATTTTGACTGTTGTGCTGGCGCAAATAGTGCCGACTGTGTGAGCGTACTTAAAGTCGTAGTACCAGGGAGGATGTGCGGTGATACAGCTGCAGCTTTCCGTCATGCCGTAGCCTTGCTTGAAGCCGGCTTGCGGGAACTGCTTTTTGAGCAGGACGAGAATTTCTTCGCTGAGGGGAGCGGCGCCGGAGGAGAAGCGCTGGATGCAGCTGAGGTCGTACTTCTTCACGATTGGGTCGCGAACCATTCTGATGAGGATCGGAGGGACGAGGAGGAGTTCTGGGATCTTGTATTCGGTGACGGTGTTGAGCATGGCTTCCATTGTAAAGGCTGGTAAGAAGAAGACCTCTGCATTGATGAGGAGTGGCAGGTGAAGAACGTGTACGAGGCCAGTGATGTGGAAAGACGGAAGAACTGCCAGTACGCGCTTGTGGTCGCTTGGTGTGATGCTCATGACTTGGAGACATTGAGCAATAACATTCTGATGAGCGATCATCACAGCCTTTGGCAAACCCGTTGTTCCCGATGAGAAGGACAAGAATCCGCAAATATCGAAGTTGGTCTTCCCGGCCGGTATGCGCCAGACTGGTACTGGTTCGCCGAGCTCTTTGCCCTCCTGGATCAACGTCTTGATGTTCTTGAACCCATCCATCTCACCCTCCAGTAGGAAGATGTTCTCCTTGGGCACACCTGCATTCTTCGCGCTCTTGATCGCGACCTCCATGCTGTCCTTGTGTGTCATGAGGAACTTCGCGTCCGCCTTTTGCAGAGCATATGTCATTTCCTCCTCATTGTACGCTGGACTGGCACCGCTCACTTTGCCGCCCACGCGCAGCGTAGCGTGCATCGCAACTGGGTACCATATTGTGTTTGCTGAGAAGAGCGACACTGTCTCGCCTTCTTTCAAGCCATACTTCTTAACCAGTGCAGTCGACAACCAGGTCGCGGTGTCCTTGACATCTTGCCAGCTCAATCTCTCTTTCGAGATCGCGTCGGTGAAGCCTGCTTGCTGTTCTTTCGGAAATCGCAAGACTGGTGAGTATGTAGTGCTCTCAAACAGCCATTCCCAGGTCGTGATATCGCGAGGCACTATTGCTATTAGCTCCGAAGCATGTAGCTTCCGCCATTGAGGTTCATACAGAGGATATCTTGCTGTAAGCTAGGAAAGACGGGCATCGTGTTGTATGGTAGCACAAGAAATGATGGAAGCACTTGTGAGGAATTGATAGCAAAGAGAGCGCCACTCACCTTGCCATACCTACGCTCGAGTCGATGCACGCGACTAACCCTCGGGTGTCGCTGTGAACCCTTTGGCTTCGTGGCTGGTCGATGTCCCCGCACGATAGGCACGCATCGAAGTGGAGACTGGAGCTTCGATGCGGCTGAAAGGACTTCTTGGCCGAAAATCGTGCCTAAGGCACTTCAACGTTTGTGCAGATGAGCAGTTTTAAAAATCATCTGGGCAGCGTGAACGGTCGCGCGATTTCGATTCCGTGTATGAGGTAACTGACTTTGAGCCGGTTCAATTAAAGGACATTATTGGATTGTGTGAAGACATCCGAACATGACAATCGAGGTCTGCAGGCGTACATAATGAGAAGACAATATTTACCATTGCAGCAGGCTTTGCTCATGTCAAATACTGATGACAACAGTCTTGTTGTCTCTGCCAGGATAAGCACAACAGCGCTGAAGGGTGGCTTGATAGCATCATGCTCAAGAATCAAGTCGACTTGAGAGGCTCGGTGAGACAAGATTTAACGTCGCAGAAGACTCAAGCAAAATGGAAGGGCGTCGAAGTCCTCGGGGACTTGGTAACGGCAAATGTCTTGCTCGCCAGGTTGAATGGCATCAGCAGAATGAGAATGAAACGTCCACGGCAAGAGAAACTGCAGCAGATCAGTTCACCTGAGACACATGGTGGGCATACCTGTGCACAAGGTGTCGCTTGCGAGCAGTCTTCACAGCCACGGCGTGTCAGCGCGGAGATCCTTGGACATAGCAGAAGTTTAACATACTCATCTGATTGACTCCATCTGTACTAACAGACCGAAAACTTGCTTGCTCGCCCGCGCAACGCCTCGGAAGCGTTGCAACCTCGTGGCAATCGCACGCGTATGCATCATTCGATAATCCCTGAACGCCTCGCTAAGTTCACAATGAGCCTCCTTGCCAATTTGAGATGACTTTTTCAACCCAATAACTTCAGACCAGCGGTCGCTTTGGACGGCTTCTTCTCGACACCGGCTCCAGTGTGTGCCTTGAGTGGATCGTTGTCGTTCTTCTTCTTCTTGTCCTTGTTCTTGTCGTTGTTGCGACCATTCTTTCCCTTGTACTTGTTGTTGTCCTTCTTGGGTTGCGCGCGCACATCTGTCTTGCTTCGCTGTATCGTGACCGGATGACTGCCGATATACTTGCCGACCATCTCTCTTGCGGCCTTGAAGCCCAACTCACCTTCCTCGAACTCCACAAAGCCGAAACCCTTTGATTTTGTCGTTCTCTTGTCGCGCACCACGCGGGCTTTTGACACGCCATAGGCTGCGAAAGCCTTTGCAAGCGAGTCGTCCGTCACTTCACCTGCCAGGTTGCCGACCATGATACGGAATTTGTTCGGATCCCACTGAAGCAGCGACTGATCCTCCCACTGCTCACCACCACCTTTGCGAACGACAGTGTACTTGTCCTCCTTCTTGTCAGTCTCTGCTGCCGCGGTACCAGTCGCTGCGCCGCGCTGTCCCAATGGTGCTAAATTAGCGTTCCCGATCACTTCATCCTTGCCGGTCTTCTTGCCACGCAGTTGTTGATCAGCTGGCGCGTACTGTGCTTGCCACTGTGCAATCTGAGCCTCGTGGTCGGGATCGAATCCGGCATTCTGAGCAGCGTAGGCTGACGATGCGGCGGGTGGAGGGGCGAATGGGTTTCGGATCTGCGGTGGAGTGTCGTATTGCTGTGCCTGCTGAGTATACTGGGTTCCATAAGCCGGGGCAGCCGCGTACTGTGCGTACTGAGCATTGTAGCCCTGGCCATAAGGATTGTATGCCATGGCCGCAGCCTCGTAGTCGTGCGTCGGTGTCGCGTGAGTCGTGGTCGTGGCAGGTGGGTAGGCGCTATTTGGGAAGTAATACTGGTGGTAGTGCTCCGCCCCGCCTTGTTCGTAGTTCGTGTTCGCCTCTGTATTGTGGTTGTTGGCATGTTGGTTCGCATAAAAACTATCTAGCGCTTGCCTTGCGAAAGAACTCTTTCCTCCATTGCCGCCGCCGCCGCTCTTGCGCGCCATGTTCAGACTGCTGCGAATGAGATAACACGATGCTTACCGTGAGACTGCCGGATTGGTCGTGGGGTGGGGGTGGGTGGTTGTCTGTGAGCGCAGTCGAAAGTGGAGAGAAGTGTCGAGTCGTTGCGAGTCGCGAAGCCGCCAGCGCCAAGCCTCGGACGTCACTTGTGCTCCCAACTTCACCTCCTCCTGCTGTGATCCAGAATTGGTAGTCATTTCTCAGAAAGACCTTAATGGCACTTTCTGTCTCGAGACTGGACGAATATTCTGCTATATGGAAGAGGCGATGCCGACAATCTCATCACTCGAAGACATGCCGCGAGGGCACAACCTTACCCGTACTCGAACCTGTGAGACGCGACCTGGAAATTCATTCGGAGAGATATATTCTTGATGTGGTGATTGCTCCCTGGAAAGACAGACTCTTCAGAGCTCCGACTAGATGCACAATCAATGCGGTATTGAGCATTCAACGAGCGCGTTACCGTGCAGGGCGTCGAACTGCACAACATGTCGGAGGTTGGCACCTGTTCAACCATACATATCCGCCAGACTCTTTGAGATTCCCGAGCAACATTAGACGAATGCCCATTACTTCATTCGTCAGATGCGCTTTGCGCACTCTGCTGGCGTCATCGCCTGCTTGCCTGGTAAACGTTCGCATGCTGTGAAACAGCGCACAGCGTCCAGCACAAGTCAAAGGCATTGTCCCACACTGCTATTGAACGCTCGATCTTAGACCCGTCGACTGAGATGATACGAGTGGTGGGCTCCGCAAGATGGTGCATGTAAATTGGCGGGACCCTTCAAGCAATCTGGGCGACGTGGCCATCGCTCAGCTCAGCCTACCATCTTGCGAAGTACTTGGGCTCGAGCAGCTGTCTATATGTGGGGTGCTCGCAAGCCGATGTCCGGATAGCTATTTCTCGACTAACATAATGGCGTAATGTAGGTGTTCCTGGACTGGAGACAATCACGGTCGCTGTCTTGCGCAGCGAGACGGATCATGCCAAGCCATTCTGCTGGAGACATTCGGAGTATCGCACAATGCGGAGTCGTCAACTATTCTTGTTCATTGCTTTCAGGACGCGCGTCGCTTCGAGGCCTGGATTGCATGGTGTGGAGGTTGCTGGCTTGCACGCAGCACTGGTCTACAAGCGCATGCGCATCGAGGCAACCTCACGGGATGCCCACCAACAAAAGGTTGCGCGCAGCTTCCCAGACAATGACTCACGCCGAACAGTCTGCAGGGAGACCACTTCAATGGCTATACTGCACCTCAAGATATCTCCAGGCTGGCGAGCCGTGCTACATCGAGTGTACTTCAGCATCGTGATTGGCTTTGGGCCTCAGCCCTGCGAATCCGAGCTGCACGAGCAGGTATTTCGCTCCCTGCGACAGCGGCTCTCCCCGCTGTGGCAAAGGGAATCTTCAACGACCAAGTACCTGTGGTGTCACCGTACGTGAACTGTTATCGGAAGAGGAGGACCTGGCAATTCAGACAAGCTTATGCACGCGAGCCCCACCGCTGTGCCCAGACGGTACTCTGTCCACTCAGGTCCAATGCAGGATCAAATATACCTCTAATCCTTGTACGATGAGTTTGCGGACACGGCAGCGATGCGCAAGCATTGTGTTCGGCAAATTGCGCTGCCGCGAATTCTAGCAAGATGAGAACAAATTGAGGCAGTGCTCTGCCCGCATACTCGGTGCAAACTGTCACTGCTGAGGCAGCGCCCGTTAGTTCAGCTGTCACGGAAATGGCGGCGCAGCTGTAGCGCGCGTTGTACGCTTGGCAACTTTGCCAGATGGGCGAGCGTGACTATGCCCATAGCACAGATGCGGAGCTACGCTCCCAGGCAATGACCACTCAAAAGGCTTCCCGCTTTATGGTCCACTGCCATGAAGGTGCCCGTCTCAAGTTCCGGCCCGGTCCAGTGCAGTCTTGTTGCACCAAATTGAGCAGCACGAGGGGCTCCGTGACGCGCGATACGGTAGAGAACTGCTCCACAATGCCATTTGCGCCCGCGCACCCGGACGAATTCACGTACGACCTCGACGCGACACGGAACTTTCGTCACAGAACAAGTCGCTGCGGCCTACGTGCGGCCCCTTCTCGACCCCGCGCGATGTAGGAATGGTATAAAACATAAAGGCTTCCTAGCACTCAACATCTTCATTCGAACTCACAAACCTCCAAAGATCATCGATCCGCTGACACACAATCCTGCAGCATCTTCACCTATACGTACCAGTTTCCATACAGCTTCTCATTGAAATAGTCGACATAGCCTCCTCAGACCCTTAGACAATACCCCAACATGCCTCCCGTCATCGTCGAGAATATGCAATGCAGGCTTTTAGGCTGTCGCAGTTACCCTACCGGGTCCAGCTTCCTGTGCAGAAGGCATTACAATCGATGCGCCTGCTGTCACCGACAAGGACAGATTGAAGAAAGAGGCGAGCACTTCTGTTTCGAACATGCCCCTTGCCAGATGGTGGGCTGCGAGTCGACAGAAGGTCCGCGTAGTGTGTTTTGCGCCGACCACTTCGAGACATGCACGACCGAGAATTGTTTTCAGCTGGCTGTGGCCAACTTTCACACTGAACCACGCTGCATTGACCACATTCCATGCAAGAAAAATGATTGCGACCAGTATGCTTCATATCTCACTCCCAACAACAGCAATCCGAGCCCATATTGCGCCGCGCATAGCTGCACGATCGGGAACTGCTGCGGTCTCGCATTCTACGTCTTCTTCGAAGATGGTTTCCAGAGGCAAATATGCGGTCAGCATTTCCAACAGAGACGCTGCCTCGAAACTTCATGCAAGCTCCTGAGAACGACAGCCGATCCTCAGCTACCTTACTGCGAAGTTCACATCCGCTGCGCGCTGGATGACTGCCGATGCCAACGTCGACCAGGCTCCAAGTTCTGCAGCGCACACACCTGCCACCAGGAAGGATGTCCTCGACCTACACCTCAGGACGCACCTTATTGCCGCCGACACGATTGTCGCGGCTATCTTGACACAAACCCACGCACACACTGCCCCATGCTCAGAGACACAAAGTCCTTGATCCCCACTGAATACTGCAAACTCCATACTTGTCAGATCTCGATATGGTATCGAACTGTTTCATGCGTCAATGACAATCAAAACAGGACGTACTGCAACGAGCATCGTTGTCTGGTGGCGGACTGTGATGAGCCTCGAGCTATCGATCCTCTCGCGCTGAAAGAGAGCTGGGATATGCTCTGCCGCAAGCGTAAGTTATTAGCGGGCGATGAATCATGATTATGCGGAAAATTACTGATTGAGTATAGATCGCGACGATAGAAACCCCTCGCGACCGCAGACCGGCACTGGACGCTCTCGAAGAGTCTCGTTCAGTGATCACGAAAGGCATTGAGAGATGATAGGCCAGTATGGCTCACACATTTCGCGAACAACATTTGCGCGAATGAGCTGGTCTCATGGCGCGAACTATAAGTCTGAGCTTAGAACTAAAGTTCTGGAAGTGTTCGTACCAGCATCGAAGAAGCTGATTGCGACCCAATGTTCAAGGACACCCATCAGCAAGACATTTGTGGCCAGATTGAGATGAGGAAGAACTTCAGGTGCTAGACAAAAGTCATTATTCTAAGTAATAAATCGATTCTCTCCACTCCACAATACATACCTCTCTACTCTTACCTACCATTCCATTCTGATGTTGCACAAAGCTATACAACAGCACTCCCTACATCCGGCCACTTACTAATCAAATAACTATTTCGCTCACACCACAACAGACTGCCGGAAATGCTGTCTACCGTGATCGAGATCCGAAGTCTAGAACATCATGATGACCAGCTTATCTGAATCATTCTGAAAAATAGTTGCGACGATTGGCAGCGGCTCAGGAGCGAAGTCCGCTAGAACGTTGCTGGGAAGGACATCGGATATACTAGTGCTGACGGAGTTGCTTGGGGTGCTTGAGCGGGTTGGAAGTTCCAGGCTGGGATTTTTCTTCCCAGTTGAGGTATTGTTATAGTGCTTCGTTGCAGATTGACCTTGTGGTGGTTGTGATGCTCGGGCAGAGTGGTCGGAAGAGGCTGCACGTGCTGGAAGTTGCACGGCGAATTTAGAGCTGCACGGACGCGACTCTGGTCTTCAGTGATCCATATGTTGTTTGCTTCTTGGCAGAAGTATACGATGAGGGATTCGGACGTCTTGTTGCAAGTTCTGAATATTCAGTCTCAGGGCCATGTTTCTTTTTTGCTCAATCAAAATATGCCTGAGTGAATGATGACTGGAGGCACTTCCGACGATTCTGAGAGAGGCCTCCAAGATTCATAGACAGCCATACAGGGAGTGGAGTGCTTGTCACCTGGCGATTTGTGGAGAAGCAGGCGTCACCGAACCGGGGTGTCGGAGCATGCCGGTCAAGCCCCAGCGGCAATTCAGCCTCAGCCATGCAATATAGACATGGATGCAAGCAGGAACACGAAGCGGCAACTTTCGCACATTTGGCCGCTGGAAATTTCCAATTGTCAGGCGACCGCTCCGTCGACGTTTCATTTCGCGGCGAGAACAGCGGACGTTGGAGAGTAATTCCAGCCCGAATCGGCTAGAGCGGCGCCGCAGTGCGCTTCCGATTCTCTGCCGAGAGTTTCGTGCCGATCTCTAGGAGCTGGTTGCGCACTGCCGGTGCGGCTCGTGGGCAGACAGACAGTAGTCAGGCACAGGGCCTGGGAGGTGCTGTGTCGAACGTGCGCAGCTCATTTGGGATCGAGCGATCTGCCATACCGCCTCGACACGCTGGAAATAGCTGAGGCAGCGAATAATTGTCGACACGCGGGCAGCGGACCAGGTCTTGTGATGATGATTAGAGTGATGATGTCGTTTGCGCTGAGGGCCAGAGGCTGAATGACGATATCGCTCGGGCAGCGCCAATCGGGAAAGTGGCCGGCAGCCGGGTGCGTGCGTGCGTCCTGTTGCGGTATAGCTGTCGACGCCTCTGCTTCGTTTAGACGACGGCGAGAGGGGACGAGCAGCAACGGGTGGCATGGGCGGACAGGAGGCGTTCCACGAGAGAGTATTGCTGCACGATATCGCTATAGCAGTGGCAGAGGAGGCAGCAGCAGCAACGCGGAAGCACGAAAGGGCAGGCCGCTAACGCAAGACGCACAGCGCGCAACAAGGGCTCACCCAACCGGCAAGGGTCTCCCTCGAGCCTGACGTCAATCCACCACCACGCACCCGCTGCTCTCTCACGTTTTTGCGCCGCGAGACGTGCACTATCCCAACTTCATGCACACCATCTGCACGCGTTCGATGAGGCCCTCCACCTCCACCACCCTCCCCCCTCCCCCTCGTGCGCCGCGACCCTCACGTGCGCTGCATGCAGACGAGGCGCGTACGACGGGCAGAGTGCCAGAGCGATGAACTCGTCCTTGCCGTCCCAGGAGACCCACCAGGACGACTCCAACCACGACGACGGCGAGCCCACTCCCACCGAGCCTCCTATACGCCCTAACCCCCAGCAATGGTCCTCTGCTGCGCGCCCTCAGCTCGTACGATCGCCTCCAGGTCGGTTAGCGGAGTTGGGTCAAGATGCCGACGATGAGAAGCAGAGCGAGACGGAGTCGACCGACAGCTCCTTCAACGATGAAAGTACTGCCCGCGATGCTGCTGCCCTGGAGTCCGCCTCCAGCTCCGCGCAAGGAGACGTCAAGGGCAAGTCACGAGCGGGCGTGTCACCACGAGCGCAGGGAAACCTCGCAGAGTTGAAGGATGCTCTCAAACGCGCCCAGGTCCGGCCGCGCCACAGCTATGGCGCTTCAAGCACGTCTTCGACAATCAAGCGCGTGTCGCCGATTAAGGAAGAGACAAACAGCGACTCGACGACTGGATCGATTAACAGTGTGCTCGCATCGAACGAGCCTCCGCCCACCGCCTCCACCGAATCGACGGAATCGGCACGCACGCTCAGAGGCAGTGTTCCACCGACTCCTTCTGGAACCATCCCGTTGCGGACACCCTCGTATCCATTCCCCTACGTACCTGGCACGCCTCGATCATGGTCGCAAACCTTTCATCAGCCCTTCACTGCACTATCGCCAACAGTCACGAATCACCGGCAGGGCGAAGGTGAGACCCCGGGCGCAAGGTCTAGTTTCAGTGTGCTCTCTGGCGGAAATACGCCCGCAGCGAACAGCGCCTTTCTCCCCCCTGGTATGCAGCTTGGTGGGAACGAAGACCCGCGCTATCCCACGCCAAACCTGTATGATCTCGTGCTCCATCTAAATACCGAACCCGGAATCGAGCAGTGGTGGGCAACAGTGACCAACATTCTCCATGACCATTTCAAGGCGGAACGGGCGTCTCTCATGCAGCCACTTGACCCTAATGACATTGAGAATGTACCCTGGGGCCAGAAGGCCACATTTAGCATGAATGGCCGCGAAGACTTCGTGCCTCCGAGCGCTTTCAAGCAGCCGCAGGGTCTTGGCTTATCGAGACCTGATATCAAAGTCCGCGAGCCTAGCAACGAGACTGTCAGTGATGTGCGCCCGCAGAAATTGCATCCGGAAAGACTGCGACCTCGTCTCGAAGCTCGACATTCTTATGCTGGGCACGGACGTGAAGTGCGAGACGTGCTTGGGGCTTTGAATGATCCTCCGACACGTGCCAGACCTCAGGGACCACAGCGGATGGTCACACACACCGCCGGCACAACGCCGCCCACCAGCTTCAGTGATATCCCACCAAAGCGCTTTCCTTCAGTGCAAAGCGTACGACAAGATTCACTCAATGACCCCAACTTCAGCAGCCTTGCTGACCCTACCGATGCTGGACCTTATGCCGAGATCTTTTCGTCACTCCGCCCTCTCGATCGGGAATCCAAGCCGCTGATCGAACCAGTTGGCGTTTGTCGTGTCATTGAGCGTGGGAGCATTGTGACCATAACTAGGGACTACTCGAACGACGACAGCCGTCCTACACTCTCTCGCTCCGCTCCAGCAGCATCCTCATCTGCGGCGCTGGCTAATTCTGGTCGTCCAACGTCGCAGCCTGATTGGGGATACCACGAGTACGAGCAACATCCGCCTTCTCCATGGACACAATCTCCAGCTCCATCACCTGCCATTCAAGCAGACGAGGAGATAAATCCCTTCTTTGCGTCAGATGATCAGTTGCTTGACGAGTCATTCAACCCTGCTGTCAGTCCCAAAGACTACTCGCAGTACGATCAAGTCGAGGCCATTGGTATCGACCACGCCAGCACAATCATACACATTCCGCTGATACATCCCACTTTGTCCCAATCGATGCAAGCGCTACGCATGACGCCGAGTAACCAGGACTCGCGGCCGTCCTCCCAACGAACCCAGACTGCAGATCTTGACCGCAAAGCACCAATTGCTATTCTGTCTCTACTGACTGCCACCGTGCCTTATCCTGCAAACCTTGTGCATGCTCTCAGACTACTCGGACCTCATCTTGCGACATCTTTCCAGAATGCCCAGCAGTTTTCGTCAACGCATATGCAGGCTGTTCATATTCGGCATCGACGTACGACAAGTGGTGGGCGTGCGAATATCGCTCCCATGACGATAGAGCCGGCGTCACTGGAAGATATCGTGAATGCCGAGCTAGAAGAAGTACCGGGCTCCATGAGTGGCAGCATTACCAGTCCTTCCGACTATTCAGGCAGGTCGCGTATCAGCCCATCTGGGTCTTTCGTGGGTACGCCAGGTTGGGATCCTGCCACCCATGGCTGGACTGCGTCTCGCTCTCGAGGAGGCACCCCGGCATTCACGGGCTCTGAGATGGTCGACAATTACTTCGACGCCAAGAAACGCTCGGGACAGCGTAGCGGAAGCAATGCCAGCAATACTGTAACTACACCTGGAAAATCGGGGTCCAAAAGCTCCGACTCACAAGAAGATGCGCCCTTGTCTCGAGGAGAGCGCAAGGCTAGAGCAGCAAGTACCGGTAAGCTTGGAAAGTCGCCGCTTCTGCCACCAACGAGCGAAGCAAATCCGACTCGCCCCTCAGAATCAGCCTCACCCCAGATATTGGGCCAGGGCGCTCAATTTGCAGGCGCAGCTCAGCAAAACAAGGCGCATTCACTGTTACACTCCTATGGAGCAGATTTCGAGACCACCTTTGGCGGGCTGCCGGCTTCCACGTCCGGCGAAGTTCGCGGTGCTGGACATGGACGCAAAGGCTCGTACTCAGAGGACATGCCTCCCCCTTCAGAACGACTACTGCGAACCATCATCGACTCTGTTCCTGTGCAAATATTCACGGCTCAGCCAGAGACTGGCAATCTCAGCTGGGTGAACTCGAAATTTCTCATCTACCGCGGACAAGACCCTGCAACAGTGCTTAAGGATCCATGGGCAGCGATTCATCCGCAAGACCATCACGAATTTATTCCCGCTTGGCAGCGATCACTGAGAACTAATCAACAGCTGCAACAGAAGGTGCGACTAAAAAGATTCGATGGCAGTTACCGATGGTTTTATGTTCGCGCAGCACCTCTGAAGGACAAAAGACAGAAGGTAGTGCATTGGATTGGCACGCTCATGGACTTTCATGAACAACAGATTGCAGAGATAAACGCGGCACGCCAACAAGAGACCGCTGCGTCAGAGGCGAAGTACCGAGCGCTTGCGAATTCAAGTCCGCAGATTGTTTTTGCTGTGAACAAGACGCGCGGCGTGACATTCTGCAACTCGCAATGGCTGCAGTACTCTGGGCAGACGGAGGCTCAGGCGCTCGGCGTTGGATTCATGGAGCACGTACATCCCGAAGATCTGGTGAAGTGCAAATTGCCATCTTTCGACGCGGAAACCAGAGAGCCCAACGTCCCAACGACTTTGCCCATGGATCCGAGACGGTCTGTCAGTGCTTCTGAGATTTCTACCAGTGGATCATCGGAGACAGAGAAGCCGCCTTCCCATTCGACATCGGACTCATCATCTCCTTCTCCTATACAGCAGCTGCCGCAACGGAAATTGTCTCAGCTGGCGACTTCTGGTATTCTCAAAGTCTCCAAAGAGCCTGATGGACGCCCGTCCTACTCGACCGAAGTCCGACTTAAGAGTAAAGACGGCGAGTTCAGGTGGCACCTCGTACGCGTCCTGGTTGCTGAACCATTATTGCAACACGAAGACGAAGAGGAGACCTGGTATGGCACATGTACCGACATCAACGACCACAAAGATCTTGAGCGAGATCTGAAGAACACGATGGACGCTAAATCGCGTTTCTTGAGTAACATGTCACACGAGATCCGGACTCCATTGAACGGCATTACTGGCATGGTCAATTTCCTCATCGACAGCAGTCTGACCACCGAGCAGATGGAACATGTCAATATCATTCGGGCAAGTACTGAGGGGTTGCGTGGACTCATCAACGACATTCTGGACTTGTCGAAAGCCGAGGCGGGCATGATTCAGCTCAATATGGACTGGGTCTACGTCCGCGCATTGATTGAGGAAGTCAACGACTTGACATCCGCTATGGCTATTGACAAAGGCCTCGAGCTCAATTACATCGTCGACGAAGACGTTCCTCCGCAAATCAAAGGTGATCGCTTCCGCATTCGACAAATTCTGCTCAACGTTGTGGGCAATGCAATAAAGTTCACCCAGAAGGGCGAGGTCTTCATCCGATGCAGCACTTATCAGGCAGAAAGTCGCCTTGTGAAAGAAGAGATGCTCATCAAGTTCGATGTTATCGACACTGGTCAGGGCTTTACCGACAAAGATGCGGACTCGCTGTTCAAGCGTTTCAGCCAGATTGATGGCAGCAGCACGCGGCAACATGGCGGCACTGGTCTTGGTAAGTTTCAGCTGTAGCCTCTGTTTGAACTTCCGCTAACTCGCATATTTCAGGTTTGGTCATCTCGAAACAGCTGGCGCAGTTGCATGGAGGTGACATGAGCGCAAAGAGTGTGCCCGAGAAGGGATCGACGTTCACATTCTACATCAGGACCACGCTGCCTTCCGAAGACGACAAGCCACCTATGCCCATCCCAACTCCAGGCATTAGTCCCGTCTATGTACCAATCCTGCCAACGTCGCCCGGTCCTGCCGCCGTCTCAATACCTCTGGTCCCTAATGCCAGGCTGTCGCCGAAATTTGCAAGCGAAGTCACTCAGACACCGCCGCAATATCCGCCAATGTCCGATGCAGGCACAGAGTCACCTTCGGTCTCTTCTGCCAGTTCCGATCCTTCATTACGGTCCGTGACGCGCACGGAGAGCTTGCGATCAGAGCGCTCATCGGCGTCATCTTTCACGCATGACCCACCAGTGCCTGGGGCTTCGATCAAGCTTGCATTGCCATCACATGAGCTTACACACACTCGAGCGGACAGCCTCCCCTCAAGATCTATCGACGCAGTCGCAGCTGGCACGAACAAGGCATTACTCCGTGCACCGAGTGGCTCCCCTCCACCCATGTTCTCCATCCTGGTCATAGCACCACTGAAGTACAGCCGGGAGGCGACAGTTCAGCACATCGACAAAACTTTGCCTGGAAATGTACCGCATCAGATTACAGCACGTGAGAGCCTTGCGGACTGTCAGAAGCTTCTAGTCGGCCCGGATCCTGTCATTTTCACTCACATTGTTGTGGTACTCCAGGATGTCGACGAAATTGTCTCGTTGATGGATCAAGTGCTCGCAGCTGACAATCCGACGACTTCTATCGTGCTGATCACAGATCTCGCGCAACGACGCAAGATTATGGAACAAGCTCCGCATCACGACTATGATCGGCTTGTTAGTGATCGCAAGCTACGAGTGGTATTCAAGCCTCTGAAGCCATCACGATTCGGATTGATCTTCGATCCGCAGAAGGAACGCGAAATGAGCTTGGATCGTAACCAGGACAGTGCCCAGCAAGTTGCAGTCAACCAGAAGCAAGTGTTTGAAGAGCTCGCCCGCCGTCTCGGCAACAAGGATAAGCGTGTGTTGCTCGTCGAAGACAACAAAGTCAACCAAATGGTCATTCTAAAGTTCCTGTCAAAGGTTTCGATCAAGGTTGACACCGTGATGGATGGAGTCCAATGCACCGAGAAGGTGTTCGCCAATCCACCAAACTACTACTCCATCATTCTCTGCGACCTACACATGCCGAACAAGGATGGATACCAGACCTGCAAGGAGATTCGTCAATGGGAAAAGCAGAACCAATATGCGCACCTGCCCGTGATCGCGCTTTCCGCGAATGTGCTGGGAGACGTCTACCAGAAGTGCGTCGAGGCGGGCTTCAACAGTTATATGACGAAGCCTGTCGATTTCAAGGAACTCAGTCAGGTTCTCATGACGTTCATGGATCCGAGTGATCCCAGCAAACCTCATGCTTTCATGAAACTCAAGCATGGACAGCACTCTCATAAGAGTAAAGACCCTTCGAAGGAGGGTCGAAGCAAAGAAAAGAGCAAGCGACTCAAGCAGTAGTGATCGTGCTTGCCCTTTCTCATCGTGCGCTGCAGTGATGAGGACAGAAACCAAATGTACACAGAAATGAGGAAAACGAGATGAGAGCGCATTGTCTTTGGAATTTATTGTTTTACTACTTGCATAAATTTTGGGGAGAGTAGGGAATAGTGTAATGGGAGTGGGGTGGCCCGGTCGGGCTGCGAAGGTCGGAGTCGACAGAATCGAAGAAACACAACAACAAGACGAGACCAGTTCATACACCAAGGAGGAATAACTTTGCAGTACTTTTAGCGAGGGCGCTCTGTCTGAACTGCGGGCGTGGGTCCTGGCCGGGCGGTATAGGAGTTTTATCTGTGCATTTTGGCACACTACTGAGCAGCAGCATGGCATAGACGGACGTCTCTGGCTTGGGTCGTTTGATTAGCATTTTATTGGGGTGAAAGCAAGCGCGGTGTGTGTGAGAGGATTGGGTAAATTGATGGAATGGAAAGATATATATTATACAATTTTATGTCGCATGTCAACCGACTCAAACGAAGGAGAATGATATGCCAGCATAATGAGTGATTTTGTTGACTTCGTTGCCCACTACAGGTATCTGGCAGGTGGTATACCGGAGCATTGGTAGCCTTCGGAAATGTGATACAACGGTATTTGAAACATGAGTTCACTCTGGCTGCCGTGATCAATAGAACTGTTGCTCGTCTTACTCTTCTCGCCTCCATCCTAGATTTTATTCTGGGGAACGATCTTTCGATTCACACCTGTAGCAGCGCAGTGTGTAGCTCGCAGGCGTCCGTCAACTACTTCCCTACAGCAACTCCTTCACCATACGATCTGCTCTATGTACTCTCTTCGCAAAAGAGGTCCCTGGCGTTTTTAGGATTCAATCAAAATTCTCGCAATGCTCTTCCTCTTTAACAATCTTTGAACAGAATAGGACAGCCTTCGTAACAACTATTTCGGCTCGCACCTTTTGGATAGTCGGTGTTGCAGTTATGGTAGCAGATTTTCCTACATCCTGTCGAAGTCTGTGGATCTGTAGAAGTGTGCGTTAGAAATGTTATGTCGAGTGGGCGAGGTTTGTCCAATGCTGCAGTATGGTGTGAACAGGGCATACCTCGAGAGATGAGGTTGTTTGGATCTGTGGGCGCAGCTAATGCTGTTGCGAAGGATGCTATCAATATGGTAAAGTAGACACGCATCTTGAATGGTTTCTCGCGTGGAGGTTTGTTGAACTTTTGGATGTTGTGGTGTTATGGAATTGACTCTTGAGGATTGGAATAGGGGAGAACAGGAAGGTACTTTGAACAGGCACGATTTGAGGAACGGATATACGCTCGACTCGTTGTAGGTTGATCGTCTGAGACATGTTACGCGTACCAGTGAGACGACTACTTTAGTGTAGACAACGATATGGGTCACTGGGACGGTATGGTAGCAGCTGATGGAAGAATCCTCGATGAGTTACACTGATCGAAATTGTTTAGATATGCACCACTCCCCGGTACGACTACGCAAGCTTTTGTTTTCTTTTCAGTCTCGTGTGAGGCGCCTGTTGTTACGTGTCAGGCTAAGGAGAGAAGATATTTTACCGAAGGCCGTGCGGCGCACGAAGGAATGGTCTCGCACGTACGATAGTAAGCAGCTATCATGCTATCATCTCGTGTCGACCGGGTCCATAGTCGTGTCTTTAGACCACGACTAGAAAGAGGGTGCTTGGTGGTGTTCGGGTCATAAAAAGAATGCAGCCTTCTCAACAAATTTCCTTCCATCAAGCCGTTCTCGTGGCATCGAAGACAACGTCGTTCGATGGCCCGTTCCACGACATTGGCAGAACGATCAATGTGCTTTGAGCCTCAAGGACCTGTTAGAACATCAGTTTCGGCTTTCTGACATCAGGTAGCACTAGACAGAAGGCCTTATCCGCAATCCGCGCGAAGCGCGGAATGGCAGGAAAATTTCCGGACGAGCGTGTGCAAGAGGTTCTTCTGGTTCGTGGTCTACGCGTGTGGTCGTGTCGATGTCGTTACCTAATAAAGAGCATCAACGTCAGCCATCCCTTTCGCCAAAAGTGAGACCGGTGTTGCTCCTGCCTCTGCTGCTCATTTTCGTGGCAAATATTGTAGGCAAGGTGGCTGCCTCGCCTTGGAATACAAGGACTTTTGAGCGACGTGTCACTGCTTCGATACCGAAGGTAGGATGTATGCGTGCTCGGTGAGATTGAAACTACTTCACTTTGCAGAAATCAGCAGTACGACACCGTGATATGCACCACGCTTCGCGTGAGCATGCCCGGATTGAGCAGCGCCGAAACTTCTCATGCACAGCCATTCATCTGCCCCGTCAGTATTTACTGCTGCCGGCTCGATGTTGATATGATTTGTTGCAAATGTGGCCATTAACTTCTGCTACGTTACCAAGTACCTCTCCTGATCGAAGTATCTTGATGCGAACTGTGCAGAATTGGCTGATGATCTATTGACTCAAAAAATGAATTGGCTTCAGAGCGACACTTCTGCACGGGGGTTACGTTTTTTGTTGTTTGTTTTTTTTTCTTGTGGCGAATGTAAGATTCTGCATCATCTTCGTACGTCAACATCAAGCTTCATAGGAAACAGATACCAGCTAGGCAGGAGACCAGCATCCGATCACCAGAACTTGAAGGGTAGATACCAAGGTCGCTCATACTTCTTTGCATTTGCCCGAATCGCATTAGTCAGTCCATGGCTTGCATACTCGCCGAAACCGTCTGTTGCTGCTCGGAGTTTGGAATCCAGATCCATATCATCCCCTAGGACGCAGTACGCGCCATGCCCGACCAGCAGCCTCAAGATGGTTACGTAGCTCTCATGATGGTTCCCTTTTGATCGGCTTACAAGAAAGTCCAGATACAGGTCTAGTATCGTCCTGTCATTGTGGGTACAGACCTTCTGGTTGATGTTCGCGCCGCGATCGAGTAGGATCTTGACCATGCTCTCTTGTGGCCCTTTGAGCAAGGCAGTAAAGTCCTTCAAACCCCCATGATCAGGCCACCTCTGCTTCGAATACCTCAAAGCGTAATCAAGATAAGGTCGACCTTGTTTCTGGTTCACGACGTCGGGCTGTCTCTTGAGCATGGCGTTGACGTATGCGTCTAGACCAAGCTCTATAAGGTGGCCAAGCAGATCGCGTTGGCCATTCTCCAATGGGTCCTCAGATCGCTCATTTTCCCGAACAGGGTTTGCCGAATTCGTCCAGTGGCCACAACATGTGTCGACAGGCTTCACCAGAGACTCCATAGCTTTATCCAATCGTTCAAGAAGATCGAAATGAACCAGGCCACTGGTCGAGCGCGATTCGTGTAATAGGGCGAGTGTAGCCCACCATTCTGCACTCAGGAATGTTGAAGCTCGGTCCTGGATCGGACTGCCTGCTTTTACGTCAGAGAGCCTCTTGGTAAGAGATACGTAGACTGCGAACAGTGTCGACTGCGCACAGAATCCCTCTCCTGCAAGCCTTACAATCTCCCGGTATATGACTGGCTGCTCGAGAAAGTCTTTGACACTTCTGTGCAGAAATTCAACAAGATGCAAATTTCGTAGAAGTATACCATGAGATACCGAGGGCAGCTCTACGGACATCATGTCTCGACAGCGGGTGTTGATCTGTGCCCGAACCTCTTCGATATGATCCGGTGCATCCCAGTCATAGTTCGACTTGACCGGAGCTTGTGATACTAATTTGTGCGGACTCTTTGCTTTTATTATCTCAACAGCTGGGGTAGGCAGTGGTGATGTAGATCGCATAGATGTCAGGAATATTCTTGCAGCATCTCGCTTGTACCGCTTGGGCAACTTTTTGAAGATATGTTCCAGGTATGGCAATAGTCCTGTGCCATCGTCAATTACATTCAAGCATTGCTCGTGTGCGAGAAAATTACCTTCAGGAATGTTTTTAAGGCGTTCTCGCAGCTCTTCGATACTGTCTCTACCCTCAATCCCAGGTTTGAGCTCTTGTTTGATGACCAGTGTGACCCATAAGAAGACACCTTTGGCCTTTTCTGCGATTTCCTGCATAAGATCGTCCAAAACAGTATCATACGTGGGCTACCTTGACCTGTATGGCTCCAGTTCATCGCTGATTACCTTGAATATGTCATACCTCGTATGTTCATGCAACTCGAAGCTGTTGGCGCGAGTCAAAGTGTCTGCGAATGCAGTTTGGAATACTTCCCATGGACGGCTCGAGGCGCATATCTTGATGTTGTCGGCCCTCGACAACTCCAACAGAAAATTCAGGACATCCTCATGGTCACCATCGTACTCATCGATTCCGTCCACGAAGAAGCAGAAGTGTAGTCTTTTCCCGGTCTGCGAGAGATGCCCGGCAGTCAACCGAGACACGCTATCGCGCAACTCTGATTTCTGCCAGCGGGTGGATGCTAGCGCCTCATCGTCCCAGCGTGCACGACACGTATGCTGTATGATGTCCGGGCACTGACGAAGGATGTTCCACAAAAGTGATTGAAGCAGACCCTCATACGATCTCTGCATTGGCGTTCCCAAATACCAGAAATAGTGCATCGCGGTGATCAATGGTGTCTTGTCAGCCCATCTCTCGAGGCCAGCTTTGGTTGTCTTATGATCTGTGATGTACTTCATTAACGTACTTTTCCCGCAGCCGGGCTTTCCAGTGATCCAATAAATGCCATTTCCTTTCTCCAGCCATTCCATGAAATTCAAGGGAGCCAACCTGGGTTGTCTCATGAGCCACTCCTGCATTCGGTCAGAGAACATCGTAGTCGGCGGAGCTTCTGGCATAGCCTTGAAGACCCAGGAATATGTTTCTTCATGAGGATCTTTGATTCTCCCCCACCTGTCTCGAATCTCCTCAAATTTCAGGCTCTTCAAAATTTCAATTTGTCGATTCGCGTCTGACATCATGCTGCACATGTTGGCCAACATTGGGGCAGCTTGAGCAGTTTGCTGCTTCGTCGCAGACGACAAATCATCTGTTGCTTTCACGAGACCTTGCACCAGCCTTTGCTCCATATCATCTAAGCTTCTCGGGATGTCTTTTGCTACTCGAATACTGGATGCACGTAATATCAGCTGAACACTGCAGTCGGAGTTAGTCCGACACGAGTCTATCCTCACCTTATCAATTGAACAGACTGCTCCTCTAATTGCCGCCGCAAGTTGACGAGCTTTGATCCGAGCCTCTCGATATCGGATCTGTGATACATGATCTTCATTGCCGCTGTAAGCACCTTGCCTCGTCTCTTTGAATCTTTTGCTCGAGTGTCATCTATAAGTTTGAGCAGTGCCACATCCGTGTTCTGCATTGCCCCCATGGTTTCTACGATGACTTGCTCCATCCTATCTTTGGAGCCCACCAGGCTTTGATGGCGATTCGATACTGCCTCATAGTAACGTTGAAACTCCCGTGTCGTAACATACAGACTTTGGATTTCGTCTGTAGTGCCGTGTATGCTCCTGGAAACTTCGATCGCGTTCTTGCTGAGACCGACGACCAACTGCGTGAGTTGCGCAACGGCGGCAGCAGCACCCAAGACCTCGAGGCCACTTGGCATGGCAACGATGGGTCAGTCCGACAATTGTACGAGCGCGTCTTGCACTTTTCATCGTGCTCTCCAGCCGCACGAGGCGGAGACTGGCTCGTGTAACACACCATGACTGAGTAACGTCGTACACACGCGGGGAGCTTGAGAAAGGATGCAGTGGCCTGCGCTATTGGCTTCTTTTCGCCTTACATCTGTTGATAACTTCCGCCGCTGAGTCAATCGGTCGAGCCTTCTGAGCTGCGGCGCAGATTGTTGTATGAGTCGCGTGGAACACATGGCTACAGAATGTCGTGGGCCTTTTTCATTTCCTTATCCTCATTATCACAGTGCCGGCCGCGACAACCCAGGTTCTTGCGCAAGGGGAGCAAGCGCCAGGCTCGTATAACAATATATACCTCTTGCATTCGCCCATACATCATTACCGCGTAGCTACGAAGTACATCATTACGGCGTAGCTACAAAGTGCTATACCACCAAAGCGGTCTCGTAGCTACCAGCGTCCGGGACTCTTGTGTCACGAAGCTTTGTCACTGGTCCTCGCTTGGTGCCTCTGGGATGGCTAATCGGACGACCTTTCACCCTGAAGTTTGATGCTTTCAATTCATCATGTTCTTGGCAAGCATATATGGGCCAGCGAGGTGACGCTGTCAGCTAGAGTGAGGAGCAACTATTTATTTGGCGCAGGACTTGGAGCAGTGTACGGGCACCAGCTCTCGAACGCATATAAGTGCTGACTCGACGACAGCTATGCATTTCAGGTCTTGGCCTGTTCTCTTGACCGAGTTGCTTTCCTTAACACTGTTCCATGGGGCTCTCTGAAGGGCGTCGGCGACGGACGAGTTCGCAAAAGTGACAACGCAGGGGAATTGGCGGAGTGTAAAGAGCCTTTCGCCTGATAATTTAGTCACCCAAAGACATCCAAAGCAAATCGCCGATCATTGATCATCCTTCTTTCCTGATGTGACGAACTTACATCCGTTTTGCGATCGGTGAGTCCTCCATCGGAATTTGCTGCTGCGAGGCTCCGCGTGTACTCCATCGAATAGACGTCCCTTCTGCTCCCCTCACGAATACCAAGGCAACAGGAATCGCAAACGATCCCCGACGACCCCCGCCCGTCCCTTCGAAGCATCAAATACTCACATCTATCAAAGCTAACCACAACAATTACGTAACAGTACAGCAAGAAAGCACATTCTAATCGGACAACTTCACTCAGAACATTCATTCATATTCTTCGCATGCCCAACTACTCAACATCAGCTAGCTAGCGTAGACATCGCTCGCTTGAACGCCATCATATACAGACAGATAAGATTCATCGCATGTGTATAGTCCACCCCTGCCATTGCTGCTCGACCATGAGAACAGACAAAAAGAAAGCGACGACACATGAACCCCACAAAAGCCAACCCCATTCGATGAACGAGAACAATAGACACCATTCCTGATTTCCCATTGTTGTCGATTTCCCGTGCGGTGTTCTCGAGCCCTTCGATGCCTTAAAGTGTTGCAGGCAAATTTGGAAAAAAGAAGCAGACGTGACGACACTCCTCCCATTGCAAGTCCAGACCCAAAAGCTTCTCTGACACCCGTAAGGCCGATGTTGTAAGTATACCTTGACATCCTTTCCAGTTCCAAATCCATACCATTCCATTCCGTTTCCCTGCCGTGCATGCGCAAGAGATCCAATGTTACCGCGTCCAGGCTGACTGATAGCGTCCCAGGCAAGGCGTCCCGTAAGCGTCCAGAAATCAAACTCAAAATTATTACTGCTCTCTCCCTCTGTTATGTCATCATTTGTGTTCTCCAAGTTAAGATCGTGAGCGTGTCATCTCTGTGTACGTATAAAATCCCCTGTCCGCTGCTGTCACAACCACACTGAGCAGCTTTGCGAATTATGCGTCGGCCATTTCGACATCTCCCTGTGCGGCCTTCAAGACCTTGAACTCATCCAGCTGGCCGGCAAGTTCGGCCAAGATCTCCGACATGGGGCAGGCTTGGCTGAGGACGCCATTCTTGAACGGCCGGATCATATTTCGAATAGCGAGTGTCGAGATGCAGGTCTAGAAGTCAATGTCAGTATGACTGTGTAGGTCAGTGAAGGGAAAGGTAGGACTCACCTCAATTCTACTGATCTGGTGCTCGACAAAATTGACCAAGAACCGATCAGTAATCTCACCTCCGCCATGTTTGATCTTCTCCAGAAGGGCCGTCTCGGGAGGTTTGAGGCTACCAATGCCTGTGCTCTCGAGAGAACTGCAGAGCATTTCCAGTCGCAAGGACACGTTCCACAAGTCCCATACATTATCTGTGTCGATCGTGAGCTGGCTGTTGCGCGTCTTCTTCGCTTCAATGGCACTCTCCTGAGCCGCTCGTGATTCTGCCTCAGCCTTTTGCTGCTGCACCACCAATCGAGACGCTAGAGAGTGAGGATACATCAAGTAGATGTATTCTGGATTTTCAAGACCCTTCAGCGTTCGTTGGCCAAGATCCTTGACCTCGAATCCTTGACTGCTCAGTGATCGAAGCTCGCGACGAATGGTCTGGCTGAGCATGTCATCGCTAAGGGCATCCTCAGAGCCAGTGGAGCCACTCCGATCGGTTTCGATGTGGCTTTCCAGCATCCTCTGCACTTCCTGAATGAAGTCCGATGACACACAGATCTGCCCACCATCGGCGACACTTTCGATACGAGCTGCGCGGTTGACCATGGGTCCAAAGTAATCCATACGCTTCGTGACCGGATCGATCTCGCACACTGGTCGTCCCCAGTGAATGCCCATACGAACACTCAGGCCTCGGAAGATCACGTTGCCATCCGCATCCTGCATCTCTTCTCCGTGAACACTGTTGAGGATCTCTTGCGGCCATTGCACGTCAAGAAGCTGGCTTTGAATCGTGAAGCACCACAGCAGCGCGCTGGTCACTGTCGGGAAGGCCACCATGAAGGCGTCACCTTCGGTCTTCACTTCGTAGCCTCCAATGATTCTCAGATGACGGCGCATGACCTCGTTGTGCATCTTGATCGCAGACTGCATCGCAATGGGATATGTCTCCCATAATATCGTGCTGTTCTTGATATCCGTGAAGACGAGAGTGACGTCTCCCGTCGGAGCCTCGACTTCTTGATCCAGACGAGCGAGCTTTGAGTCACCCACAGCATCTCGGCCACGCTTCGCCTTCCGCACTGTCGTGAAGTAGTCGTCTGGCGAGCCTGAAGGACCCATGCTCATGCTGTGGGTGCGGAAACGAGCTTTCTCTCGCTTCCGGAGGTCGCTGACACCCACCATCATGACCATGATCTTGCCCGTGGCGCCAAAGGCGATCGCAAGATCGCGAAGCTTCTGCGCTGCCCTCATAAGGTCGCCACGCTCTTGTCTTGCAACATCGACAGCAAAGTCTGGTGTGAGATAGTCCCATAGTTCCCGAGAGGCCAACAGGATCATTTCGTCCTGTTCTCTGATGTCAATCTTGCTCAGTGCTGGCGCCGCAATAACACATGGTGCTAGGTGCACGTATCCAAAGGCGCGGGAGACTTCGAGCTGGTCATTAAGCTTGCCTTGTCTTGACACATAGCCACCAGCTTCTCTGATGCGATTGCGCTCATTGGCTTCGGCTGGGTCATGCTTCGTTGTGATGGGTTTGTGGCCTCCTTCAGACTGGATAAGCAGACACTGCGCATCTCCGACATTGGAAATGTACAGCTCCATACCATGAAGGTACATCACTGTAGCGGTGCACCCTGACAAGATATCGTCATCGCCGAGATCTGGTCCAGTAACGCTACCACGATGCACGATCGCACTGCTGGGATGCTCACGGGCATCCATAGCTTGGGTCGCGGCAGCAGCAAGCTCCTTGTTGAGCCCGAGGTAGGTACGGCGAAGTGCATCGAGGGCAGTTTCACTCTCGTTGTCAATCTTCTCAAGCTCCTCGATAAAGTAGTGCTTGAACTTCTCCTGGAGAAACTTCGCGACTTTGCTGCCACCAGATGATAATGACTGGCCATCGAACATGCCGACAAGTGCTTCGTCTTCGTGCCCTCTAAACCGAGGAACAACCAGATCCAATGTCGACAAGTGCTCGTTCCGTCCAAGTGTATCTGCCATACCATAGGGCATGGTGTTGCCAATGACAGATCCTGCGAGTCGTACACGTCTATCTGCAGCTTGATCTGGTACCGAAGGAATAGTGAGTGTCACGTCCATCAAGCCCAGAATGCGGAGATTGATCAGTGAAGAGAAATCGGTCAAATCGCGTTGGTCACGCCCACTGAGTGATTGCGCACTCGGCTTTATCTCCAGACGTTTGTTACCTGACAAATTCAGATATCGAAGCTGACGATTCCAGTTCCAGTTCCAGTCGTATGGCCAGTTGGAGACATTGTACTTGAGCATGTTGCTACCAACATCAAGAATCGCGAGTCGCTGAATCTTGCCAAGTTCTGCAGGCAGTACTTGGAATTTGTTGTTGTTAATGTGCAGGACCTTAAGCGACGAGCCTTCCTCGAGGTCCTCTGACGGAATCGACGTCAGATCATTGCCGGACAGGTAGAGTTCGGTGAGATGGGTCCACTTGCGAATCGTTCGCGGCGGGACATCGTACAACTGGTTGTACGACAGATTCAATATGCGGAGTTCAGGGAGCAGGACCAGCTCATTAAAGACGTCGTCCTCCAAACGATTGTCTGCCAGGAAAAGATGTCGAAGGGATGTGGAAAACGTCGACGCCAACCTATGAGACAACGTCGAGTCTTTCCGCCCACCGCCTGTTCCTGCTGTGAGGGTCGCAGTGCTGCTCGTAGTGCTCGTCCGCCCAAGCATGGCCTTGCCTGAGTAGGCTGATACCACCGACCCTTTGCGTGATTGTGTGCCTGGAGAGCTGGCTGTGCTTAGCATTCCCGAGGCCTGGCTCGGCCGTCGTAGTTGGAAGTCTTCCAACTTGCCCAGTTCCTCGAAGTCAGGACTGTGGGCATTTGGCATCTGACTAGGCGTCACCGCAAGCGGTCCGTCTGGCAGTGCTGGAGGAGGAGCCCCTGGTTTCGGAAAGTCCGCTAGGACGTTGGACGAGACATTTAGTGTTTCCAATCGCTTTGCGTACCAGATCTCCGGCGGTAGCATACTCAGGTTGTTCTCTCTCACATCGAGATAGCGCAGTTCGTTCAAACGCCCTATCTCCGCAGGTAGTCTGCTCAGCTCATTCTTGGCAATGCTCAAATATTCTAGTTTGGACAGCATCCCGAAATGTGGTGAGAGCGACACGAAATGGTTCTTGCTGATCGTAAGCTTGGTGAGCCCGGACATTTTCATGAAGAGTGCATCTGGCAGACGAGCTAACTTGGCCGATGCCAGATTCAGAACTGACAGGGTCGGTACCGGCGCGTTCAGGTCAAAGTTCGTGACCGGGTTATGATTCAAGAACAACACTTTCAAGCATTGGAATGAGCCCTCGAACTGCGACACGCTGTTGTGCCCCAGCATCAATGCTTCCAGCTTCGGCAGTTGCGACACAATATCAATGTTGCTTATGTGATTGAAACGAGCATCAATCTCGCGCAAGTTCACTAGTGCGCTGAAAGACTTGTCAAACGGTCCTGACAGCTTATTGTTGGTAGCCCAAAGCCGCTCGAGGTTCGTCAAGGTGTGGATGTCGCCCAGTGTTGATATCGAGTTGAAGCTAATGTCCAGATCGACCAGTGTCGTGAGCTCACAGAGGGCAGGTGGAAACTCGGAAAGCGAGTTGGATGATAAGTTTAGACTCCGTAATGCTCGGTACTGGCCAAAATAGGTCGGTATCGTCGTGATCTTATTGTTTGACAGCTTCAGACTCAGCAGATTCTGCAACTTGTAGAGCTCTGCGTGTTCCAGTGACTCCAGCTTGTTGTTTGATACATCGAGCGTGGTGAGCTTGTAGGCCAGCGCCAAGCTAGGAGGCAACTTCCATGCTTCGTTACTCGTGTATTTGATCTCCCGGAGGTTCGTGCAGCTTTGCACAAAGTCCTTGGGGATATCAAGCGTGAGATTCCGTGAAAGGTTGAGTGTGATGATCTCCGTTGACTTCTGGTAGAGCGTAATCGGTATTGTGATCAAATTTCGCCCAGACAGGTCGATGTGATTGAATCGTTGCATCTTGTTGAATCCTGGATCGCGCTCGAGACTACTGTAGCCGCTCATCTTGGAAGGCAAGAAGGTGAAACGGCACAGATAGCCATGATCTTCCCGTCCCAGATCCTCTAGGTGATCTTTCTCCTGATAGCCGACCTGCTCAAGTAGTCTCTTCTGCATCACCAGAGGTCTCTCACCTGAGCCCAATTGTCGGCTCGTGTCCTGTTTCCGCATCACGATCTGGTATTTGTCCAGTTCGTCCTGAAGAAATGTTTTTTTCGCCATCATTGATATGAGTTCCGCAGCAGTCGTGTTGAGACTGGCAGATATGACGGCAAACGTGCTATCAGCGCGGAATATTCGCATGAAAAACATTGGTCCCGAGTCATCTCTCCTCACATCACCTTCGTCGTCGAGTTCTGTGAGCCTGCGCATGTTCTCGTCTGCAACTTTCTGCACCGCCCAGGAGTCAGGCGCGTCCCAGGCACCTTTGTCATCCGGTTCTGGAGGAGCTTCCTCGGGCGGCCATCCAGCGTAGATTTCGTTGTGCGGCGAATTCACTGGTGGGTTTCTGGGATCTATAATCCCCTCCATGTGCGATATATCGGTGTCCAGATGCCACAAAGCATCGCCTGCTTCTGCATGTGATTCATTTGGGTCCTTGACCGGCCTCGCCTGTTCCACATTCGTTTCTGCTGTCTTGTTGCTCTTGAAGGGCAACCGCGGGCCCTTCTTTTGTATGGTTCCGCCATTGGTCGCATCTGCTCTGCCTTTTCCGCCCTTGACCCTGCTTTCTGCTCGTTCGCGTGTCGGTATCTTCTGCATTCCAGGCAGAGATGTGAAGGACTGCGACTGCAGATTTTCCTTATCCCCTTTATGTCGGCCAGTGACACGATCAAATAGTGACCGTTTGTGGCCTCCAGCGTTGGGGGATCGGGTGGCAGAGCTACCTACAGCGCTATGTGCACTCGGTGCAGGACTGGTGGAACGAGCGGATTTGAGATTGAGCGCTGAGCTCATCGGGTTCGAAGCATTGGTGCCGGCGCGCATAAAACTGAAGGATTGCTCACGGGATGTCGAAGGTCGCAGCGGGAAGCCATAGCCCTTATCGTCAGTACTCCGATTATGCTTATGTCCAGGCAAGTGCAATCGCGAAGCCTTACGACCATTGCTCTCGGGTGGAAAGTTCGACTCAGGCGCAGGTGGCGCGTTCTGTGTTAATGCGAATGTCAGCCATGCTTGCCTGTGTGCATAGGACTGCCTCGACATACCTCTGGATCTTGGAACACCCATGGAGTGACCTCACTCGACGGCTGAGGCCCGGGTGTTCGCGGTCTTGAGCCCGGGCTCGGTGGGCCGCTGCGCATCATGGCATCGTTCATCGAGTTGTTGCGGTTCCGCCCTGCGCTCGCGCCCGGCGCAAATGGAGGGAGAGGCCCATTTTGCACTGAGCTCGCCTCTGAATTCTGACGACTCTCTGTACCAATGGGCACATCTGCCTCGCCAAAGAACCCCTGCAGCTTCTTCTGCATGCGATCCCGTACGCTCGCCTTGGAGCCCGTGGAAGATGTCGTGGTCGCACTCGCTATCGACGGCCTTCGGTCTTCGCCATCGGGAAAGTACATGCCGTTGGCCGGCGCGTAGCCCGGCGATATCTGGCTGAGGTTCTCATTGCTGTCGTTGTAGAAGCTGCCGGTGAAGATGGACTGCGGCATGGCCGTGTTGTGGTTGTCATTGCTATTGCTCCAGGCCATTGCCTGGGCGGTCGGTGGGTGTTGGCGCAGAGCAGGTGTGCTGCCCGAGTTGTCTGCTGACCTGGAGGGCGATGATGAGTCGGATTCCCATGGTGCAATGCTATTCGCGCGTGCGTTGCCCGGCTGAGGTTTGGGAATGGTTAAAGGTGAGACCTCGGAGTCTTGCCGTTCGAGTCTATTGCACTATTGTTAGCTAACCTGTTTCGCAGCAGGCTGGTTCGCGCGGCTGTCTGCACCGTGCCACCAAACGAAATGCGCGATGTGTGTATGCAGCCGTGCTCGCATCGTGCATGTTGCCGTCCGAGCATAGCCCACAATACGACCCGCCCGTGCTGCTAGATGGCCGTTTCATCGTCTACGCTTCCCACTATCCTTGCGCCCAAACGTCTTTCCCCTCCTCCCAACGCCACAGACATATGAGAATGCAAACACGTACTTCTCGCGCCTGGTATGCAACTTCGGCGGCTGGCTCCGCACGGTGGAGAAGCTGCCAAACGGGCCTCTGACGGTATCGGTGGAACGCGTCGATTCAGCGCCAGTCGAGCCATGGCGGTCCGAGGAAGAGGTGGTATTGCGCAGGGTCATCCTCCCCGAACGGTGTTGCTACATCTACTCGTGGCTAGCCCATGGGAAACACGAGTCCCGCAGCGACGTGAACGGTTGCGGGACAAAGCCCATGGACGGCGCAGTCACTGACGGAGCAGCAGTGGCAGCAGCAGCGGGGTGCTGCGATGGGGCGGCGTGGCGGAGCGGAGAGGTACGTGCGAGGTCCGTAGCGGTCGAGACGAGGCCTGGGATGTGAGGTGTGGGTGTGGGTGTGGGCGTGATGGAGGCCGTGAGCTGTGCGCACGGAACCGAAGCGAAGACGACGAGCTGTGCTGTGGCTCGCTTGTCTCTCCGCGCTGCACCACTCGAACAAAGACGCTCAATCGCAACCTTTGGCCCGGAATGAGGCGCGGGCGATCACAGAGGCGGCGATGATGCAGAAGAGCACCACGCACCCATGCTCGCCGTCTCCCAGAGCAGCGCGGACCTCGTCGACCTGCTCTCCGCACTGCACAGGCACAGCACAGCACTGCGCAGCGACACACGTCTGGGAGCTGTCCCGCGACGCCGCAGCGGCTCAGAGCTCCACTCCCCGTCTGCGAGTTTGGGGTACATGATGGCCCGGAACGAGTCAGTCTGCTGTTTCTCTCTCAAAGCCGCGTCTGGACCATCCCCGCCCGCTCGCCGTACATACCGCATCCAGTCTCGCATTGCACCATACCAAGAGTCCCATCAGAGTCGTGTACCGTGAGAAGACTAATACGGAACTCGACGATATGCTCTCATCACACCTTCCTACCCGATCGGATACAAGTCCGCCAAGCCCCTGTGAACCGATCCGATCCTTCACGCCTGCCCGCTGACAGCCATGTTGATACTTACTTCTGTCCGTCGTCGAACCGCGTTCCAGAAGCATTCCATCCCTGCCATCAGGCCACACGCACATCACCAGCGACCAGGCTTGACATTTCAGAGATCGTCGATGGCTATTGCCAAGATCTCTCAAATGATGAAGCGCCCATGTCGGCCGCCGACGACAACAGTGGAATTGATCACGCATCAATGCTTCGGAACGATGTGAGACTGTTTCGTACGAAGCAAGCCACGACACGACCCTGATCCCGTCACGATTGGTATTGACTTCTGAGCAGACCACAGGATATTGTGTATAGCATCACCCTCGATCCAAGGACACAATTCCCGCATTGAACATTGCCAAGAACCCACATCGCCTGATACTTCAAGCTCTCATAATGGTAGTATGCCGGCTCAGCCACATGCCAATCCCACCTCGCCTGATGCAGCAATATTCGTCATTACAAACGACGCACGATGAGACATTGACCCTAACTCACGACATTCGACCCAAAGCTAATATACAGCCATCGAGAGTCCAGCTACAAATATAAGCGGACGAAAGAAAACAAGCTCCGCCTGCCACACGTCCGAGCAAATGCCACATGCTTCAAAGCTCAATAAGCTCCGCATGGCATTTGAAAGGTTCCTTCCTGTCGGGATTTCTACCTGCCTGGGGACAAGTCCTCTTTCGACTTCCCCAAAAGCGATCAGCCGCAAGGCAGCGGCATGTCCATTCTCACCTTCCCGCTCGTATTCTTCATAACACTCATAGCATCGACTCGAAATCTGCCAAGATGTTCTTCAGAGAGAGCGGCGGCGGAACCCACGAGATGTAGCTGTCCAGTCACAAGGACGTGATCGCATACATCAGCCTCCACCCCTGTGATATCGAGTCAATTTCGAACTAACAACACCAAAGGAAAGCGGCAAGTCGAGAGATAGGAGCCCTTTACATCTGAGCTATCACTCAGCTTTCTCGTAGTCATTTGGACACATGACACCTGTCAACTGCCTTCTGCCACAAGATCGACTGTCATGAAAGCTAAGGACGGAACACAGGATACCGACATTTCTCTTTTTGTGGCACCTTGAAATTTTCTTGACTGAGAAATTCGAAGATTGTCATGGTCACGCGACTTTTCGTTGGGTTCTTCATTCCGTTTCATTGCTTTAATTCTGCTAATTTTCTCTCGTATCCCTCGTTTCTCTCTCTCTCTGTCTCTCTCTCTCTCTCTCTCTCTCTCTCTCTCTCATCTCTTCTTGTCCAAAACTGGGGTATCATCGATCAATCAATCAATAAGAAGCTGGGTCTCGCTCGCTCGCTCGCTCAAAAAACCACTAACAGTATATGTACAATCCACCACCAAAAACCCAGTGACGCTAGCGCGGTGTAGCACAACATTCAAATTTGACCATAGATCGGAGCTCTTCATCACCATTCTCCATATTCTTCCACTCTTCACGTTCATCAAGACAGCGTAGGTTTGTTCCCCATATTTACCGGCGGAGGCGGTCCCTGTCCGACTTCGTCCACGATCGAGCCATCAGCGCCCACAACACCATACGGTAGATTCCTGCCAAGGCTGCCCATGTTCATGAAAGTCATGGGCGGCGGTGGTGGCGGATGTCCTGGTGCCGTTGCTCCTGCTGGTGGAGATATGGGTGGAGGGCCGTTTCGGTCTGGATAAGGTAGCACTGTTGCAGCGCCATTCACCGGTGTCTTGGGAGGCACAGGAGGAGGGGACGAGGGAGGATGCGCGAAATCGGCGCTGTGCCGAGGCGATGGAGGATGCTCGTGATATTGATACGAGTTCGGTTGTAAACGGAAGGCGGCTCCAGGGGATTGATGCTGTTCGAAAGAGGGCCGTGTCGCGGACAGCGAAGGTGACGAGTTGTACGACTGCTGCGTCGGAGTGGCATTACTGTTATGCCGGTCGTAAATATCGCTGTTGGTGGACAAGCTGTACTTGTGCTGCATGAACTGACCGCCATCGGCGTAGTGCTGTCCAGGTCGGTATTCATCATCTCCAGGCAGTTCAACTGCAAAGTTTTGTGGTGGCGAGACTGTGGGTAGAGGTCGTTCCCATGGATTCTGTGGTGCATAAGCGGGGTGGTCTGTCCCTGCTGCTCTTCGGGCTTCTGCTCGATCGTGTCTGATTTTGGCAAAGTAGATCTTTGCGATCTTGGCCGCAGCACCACAAGTCAGAGCCTCGACCTCTTTCTTGGAGAGGTAGGCCCGTGTGCCAGTGCTGATTTCTGACAGGCGTGCCCACTCATTCATTCCAAATTCGCCAACTCCCACTTCTACGTTCAAGCGGTAGTACGTCTCTGGGTTGACGCCCCTCGCTGCGAGATGTTCTTTGAGCATAAATTCGTGTGCCTTTTCACAGTTCTCCAATTTTTGAATCATCTTCCTTCGAGCATCTGCGAACTCTCCCATGCTACCTCCGAGAAAGCCCTCCCACCACTCGTGTTGGTTAGCAGCAGGTTGGTTCGGCCGCTTGCCTGATCCCACGCTGACGAAGACGCCAACTTCCCGGCCAGGCCACTCATTCGCTACTGCCTCATCCAGCGCGAGCGGCGCTGGGTTGTATTTGCCTGCTCCCTCGTCCAGGTACACAGACTGCCCTATTTGTATGGGCTTGAAGGCCATGTGGGTTGCTGATGTGGCGCGACCAGCTTGCCAGATTGCGCAGTTGACATCTGGTGCGGGCTCTTTTCGAGAATCGTAGGACCGAAGCAGGACTGTATGATTCGTTCCCTTCAGCACCGCTGCCACGGCTGTCTTCGTCCTCTTCTCCCGCGTATCATACAACAGGGCATTCGGGTTGCCTGGCTTCATCGATCCAATCATCACTCTGTTTCCAAGAGGGCTCTGACCAATCTGGCTGTAATGACTGCTCTGGCTCATGGTTCGCGAGGGGATGGGCGGAATATTGGAATTAGAGCTGCGGATGCTTGTCGGAGTCATGGGTGCAGCATTCGCCAAGGTGTCGTTTCCTTCGTCCTCGAAGACAGTATGTTCTCTGACTGTTTCCCGGATCGCTTCCTCTAGCATGCTCGCTTTGAACATGGTGCTCCTCCATGGCACTCCGAAGACCGTCTTGTCGGTCTGGAAGACCTTCCTCGTCATCCGCACATAGACATCTTTGCAGGTATCCAGGTCGAGTCGCAACCGCCCCAGCATAATGGCGATCAAGCCTCCCGTACCCGTTCCCACGATCAGATCAAAGTGGTCGCACGGCTTGGGAATCTCATTTCTCTTTGGCGCCCGGCCCTCAATTTCCACAAAGGTGCGATGCATCAGCTCTTGCAGGATGATCAGCATGGAGTATCCACGAATGCCTCCTCCATCGAGCGACAATATCCGAAGCGGCGGGCCTTTGGTGGTGTCCTTTCGGCGGACTCGAACGAAGTCGTCCATGATGGTTCTCTCCTCGCGGCTCCGAGGCCGCCGTATGTTGCGTGGTCAGTCGCGGCGGTAGATGACTGTCGACAGAATTTCCTTTGCACAGGCTGTGAAGATATGTCGTGAGGACGTGCTCTCTCTAGCGAACGAAGATCGGGTTTCGAATAGAGTGTCGTCGATGTTCACTCGCCGACGACGATGGTGAATGGTGAGAGCAGAGCAGAGGAGGGCAGAGTGGTGTAATCAATTGCGAGCGGGTTTCTGCCTGCGTGCCTGGGCTGGGATGTGTGGGCGTGAGAGAAGATGGCCGAGTGCTGGGCGCTGGAGGGGAGGGCCTTGTGGCTGGTGACGTGATGTCTGGGTCTCTGCGCGCGCACTGCGCTCCGATCACTGTCGCATAGCAGTATCAAAAGTAGGCTCGCTCCCTACATGAAGCCAAGACATGACCATTCCTGCGCCACGGTAGGCGGTATCTGTATCCAGTTCGCCGCTCTCGCACCATGTCATTTGATCAGTCGTCGTCACTGGCAGGGTTGGCGGGCATTGTCGAGTGCTCGGTTCAACCAGCGCGCGGAGGCTGTGCAACGACGCGAGCCAAGCGACCCTCGAGACAGCTCGGACCTGCTTGTTTCAGCTCTGCAGGCACACGACCATTGTATCCATCCACCACACTCGTCGCAGTCACCCTGATGCGAACTCCCGTCGGCTCCTTCCATCAAGTGCCCGTGCCGTCCGTCACTGCGTCACATCATCATATCACAAGGCAATGCTCGAGCAGCCGCAATCTGAAGAAATCTTCACTATGGCATACGACCGACAAGCATACCTCTAGCGAGAAGAGCCAGTGTGTCATCGCCACGAGAAGCAAAGTACGGTATGTTGCCACAGAATCGTTTCGTAATATGTACAGCCTGCATCTTCGGTAGTATTCTACATGTCAAACTTGTCGCAGAAAACAACTACTGTATTCCCCCAACAGGATCCTTCATACTTCCACAAGTCTCTGGCGCTTCGTCACAACTCGCCAAATGGCTATATGTGCAAGCATCCGCATAAATAGTCGCATACGCCTTGAGCGTAACATCAAAGCAGTTCGCCAAATTCCCCGGCTTCACCTCGGTACTGAACCAAATCCCAAACGGCGCAGTGGTAGGCTTGGTACTATCCTCCGGACAACCCTTCACCGTGATTCCATTGAACGTCACAATCCTCGTCTCCGGATCAATTTCGAATGGACTCAAACTCGCCTGCCCCGGTGTCGCTTCCTTTGCAGTGGAATAACCCGTCAACCCATCGGCTCTCAAATCGGCCCAGATCTGCTGTGAATGGGCTGGGTCTTGACCGTACAGCCAGAGAGTTTTATCGGAACGCCAGATGAAAGTCGCGAAATCATGAACGGATTGCGCGCTGGAGCAGTTTGTGGGTTGGACTTGGTCGCCTCCGATGTAGATTCTTCCGTTCGAGGCTGTGATTTGAACAGGTGCTGTGCCGAGGGCTTCGCCTGTCGCTTCGATGCCAAAGGGGTCTACGTCGGGTGATGGGGCTTCGTCGACGACCTGGATGGGTTGTCTTTGTGCTGAGACTAGGCTGGCGCCCAGAAGTACCGCGAGGTTGAAGGCTTTGCTGAGCATGATGGGCGTTGACTATGCGCCTGTGAAACGAGCGTCTGAATATTTCTCTTGCACCAGCCTCACGCATACGAAGGTCGGGCGTCCGAGTTCTTAAGTATGGAAGACATTGCTGGGATTGTCATCGGACCGCCGCAAACAATACCGCTATACAGGGCATGCTGGTCTATGCCAAGACCTATTTTGGATGGCCAAGGGGACCTACGGTGGGCGGTCTGGTGTCGGAGATAGTTTGCTCTCTCAACATCGCCCAGCGCGGAACTTCAAGGTGGACATCAGGCAACATGCTTAACTCCGGGGCTGCGCCAAAATCGACGACTTTAAAAGCCATTGCAAGACATGAGAAGCGATGCCGACAGCGCTGGTACGGGCAGCACCTCCATGCTGACCAGCAGCTCGATGGGCATCTCTGACTCGTCTCGGTGTGTATCAACCAAGCCAACTTGGTAAAGACACGGTGACGGGTCTGGGCGATTGGCTGGCCCATTCGCGCGGCGACTTGCACCTCAGCACATGCTGAGAGAGGCACGGCCTGGACGAATTGACACTGACTCTCAATAGCACAATGTGCATTCAACACCTTGCTGATACTACACCGCTACCAGTCGAACATTCAAACAAGCTATATGAAAATTGCTTGACAGAATCTTCACCTTTCTCCATTCACTTCGGTGCATGCAACACAGCGGAAACCTCCGCCCGCTGTACCCTCTTATCAAGCGGATGCATCGCATACAACAACCACTCTTGAATACTAGCCATATCCTCGAGCTCGCTGTCCGACAACTTTACAATATCTCTCGCCGTTCGTCCAAAGAAGGGGTACTGCCAACCATACAGCACAGCCAGCTCTTTGTCGTCCGCGACCAGAACACTCCCTGCATCAGCGCATTGTAGCGGACGAGCACGCCACCAGCCGGATCCAGCATGTTCGTATTTGGGCATCATGCAAGCCCAGTCTTGAGCGAAGACTTTGATCATTTCGTCTTCGGGTAGACGTCTTTCGGGTTCGAGTCTGTCGCCGTAGAAGTCGAGGGGCCAGGTTCCAATATGGCTGGGTATCTTGTCTCCGTTGGTCGTTGGGACCGAATGCTGGTTGCTCGCCAGTAGAAAGTCCTCCGAAGCAGTTGCAGCTCTCGCGGCCTTCTTGCTTTTGGAAACGCCACATTGCTTCTTCAACCAAGTCTTCGTCTTCGAATGAGCCAAAGACGCAAAGTTCAACCTCCGTCTCTTCTTCGGCCGCTTCTCAGTATCGTCGTCATCTCGAAAATGCCTCCCACGTCTTCTCCTCCACTCCAAACTCTCCTCCCCTTCATGCCCTGGATCCTCCCAAGTCCGATTTCGATGATACGGATTCGGATTCACGACGAAAATCCTGCTCCGAGGATATCCAATCTCCTCCCCGAACAACAAATGCGCGCCAAATTCTTTCCTCACATCCTCTTCACTTCTCTTCTCCCCCAACACCACCGCAGCTGACGAAAGAGAAGAAAGAGCAGACCTATCAAACAAATGCCTCACCTGGAACCCCGGCACTATCACCCGATTCCTCTTCTTCAAAATCACAGCTAACCCTTTCTTCAACTCTTTCTCATAAGGCTTGACTTGCTCGAGAGTTTTCTTATTGACTCTTTCCAATACAAATCGTCCGAACAATTTGTCTCCTCCTTCTGCCCCGGCTGCAAGACTTACAATCCCCCTCCACTGCTTCTTAACCTGCCAATCATCAAACGCCAAAATACAATTCGGAAACTGTGAAATCGTCCATAACCCTTCGTAGAATTTCGAGGAGACGCGTTGGGTGGGGCTGCCGAGGAAGAGGATCACTTCGTCGTATTGATCATTCGAGGAGTAGGATATGTCGAGCTCGCTGTACGTAGATGGGGAGGATAGTGGTCTGACAGGTTCACCGAGTGGTATACTCCTCTGTTCCACTTCGTGACCCATATCTACGAGACAGTTGTAGAGAGAGTAGTGCCAGGGTACGATGTGGAGTTTGGAGGAATGGAGGTGGTAGTTTCGGGTTGTTTGGGAGGGGTTGAAGCCTGTGAGGAGGATTTTCATCTTCGTCTTCCAGCTCTCGTTGCTCGTTTGGATTCGGAATATTTGCGGAAGTATCTGGGAGAGAGAGAGAGAGAGGAGGATCGGGGACGTCTTGGGTTGCTCGGGTTGATTTGTGAATTCGGTGTTCTTCATGGTACGTAGCGAAGAGCGGAGAAGGGCAAAGGATAATGAGGAGAAGCGGGAAATCTGCGTTTTTGTATGTCTCAAGAATAGATTCAAACAACGGCGAGCCCTCTTCATTGTCCCGGCTTGAGACTTTCCAACCTCGAGAATCGACAGGAAGAGGCCAGAATGCGTTGCCCGTCTCATCTCGACAAATTTCCCTCTTTTTCTTTCGTGCCCCCCTCTCTCTCTCTTGTAATGGGTGGAAACCTTCGATCTATGGATTTCATGGCGAGCCCCTGGAAAGGACGGAGAGTGTAGAGGTGATCTATCTATACCTTCGTCAGCAATCTTCCAGAGCTTTCGTCCGATCTGGAAAGGGAAAGGAGTGCAACGCAGCTACGTAATGAACTCTATCGCTTTTTAGATTTTTGTTGAATTACTCTCCATATATGCTGAATCTCTTCCAGAAATGTCATTCTGCAGTTCTGTTTCCCTCGCCTGCAAATTCCATTGTCACCTTCACCATCCTCACCACTCCATATTTTCCTTCCCCTTCGAGAATGGTTTTTATATTTTCAAACCATAAACCCAAACCTCTCACTCCCCCTCCTCACAAACCGAAACGGCACCTTCCCCGTGCGCATCTGAATCGTAATAATCGTCATCATCCCCGTCTTCAACAACTCCCTCGCCCTCGCATCCGCCTTCTTCCACGCCTCTCGTTTCTCCTCCTCACTCGCCTTCTCGAATTCCTCATCACTCAAAAACATACTAACATCCAATTCCACAGTCCAAGTCTTGAAAATCACAGCCAAAACGGCGAGAATTTCGACTTGTGCGAATCGGCGACCGAGACAGGAACGGTAGCCTTCGCTGAAGGGGAGGTAAGCGCCTTTGGCGGGGCGGAAGAGGGATGCGGCTGTGTCGGGGCGTTTGTCGGTTTCGTCGAATTCGAGGCCTTCTTCTTTGGTGTATTCTTCGTCAGTGGCAGCGTGCGATTGGGATTTGGTGGGGTCGAGGAGCCAGCGTTCGGGGCGGAACTCGAGGAGGTCTTCTTCGGAGGTGTGTGGCCAGTACTTGGGGTGGCGGTGGACTGCGCTGGTGATGAGCGTGACGTATGTGTTTTCTGCTATCGTGATCTGTTTCCCGTCGACGGTGAGGGTTTGTGGGCGGTCTGGAGTAGTCGTTTTGGGAATGCCAATGACTGGTGGAATCAGGCGAAGTTGCTCATTCATGACGGCTCCACACATGCTGCCGAAGAGTTTGGGCATGTCATGTTCGTAGTCCCATTCGGAGTGCGGTCGATTGCCAAGGATGTCATCGAGGTCTTTTTGCAGCCGCCGTTGGGAAGTTATGTGCATTGCTAGGAAGAGAATCGAAAAGTGAATCGTGTTCGCAGCGGTTTCGTGGCCTGCAAGAATGAAGACGAAGGCATTCCCCATGATCTCCTCGTCCGTCATGGCAGGCTGTCCGGATTTGGCTTGGGCCTTCTCCGTGTCAACATTGACATCGATGTTGAGGGTTTCTTGTGTAAGACCAGCGCCTTTGACGAGTGCACCCATCAGGTCCAGACCTTCACGACCCTCGCCAGCTCTGAGTTCCTGCCTCTTGGCTTGATACATCTCCTTCATGTACTTGCCCCACTCTACGTACGCCTCATTTGCGACCTTGTGGATTCGCAGCGGTGATCGTGGCAACAGCCATCGCGGCGTCATAACGACCAAAATGAGATTGTGCAGCAGCGTTTCCAAGGCGTCCTTGTAAGTCATGGTGTGTCCTTCTGGAACAGTCGCGACCTTCCCTTCGTGTGGCCAGTGAAGCTGAACGCCGAAACCTGCCGCACTAATGACATGTAATGACAGACGCATGGACTCTGTGGCTACGTCTTCTACAGCTCCGCTGTCTTTCTGGCCTGCAGCGGTCCACCCGGTCATCATGCCCTGGGCCTGCCTCAACGATTCATCCCACACCAATTTATTGTTGCGTTCAGTGAAGGGTGGACTGGTCACTTTACGATGCTGTCGCCAGACATGACCTTCGGTCGAGACGACACTTTTGCCGAACAGGTCGACGCTCGTGTACATCCAGATGGGCTTGGGAAAGTCATTGCGTCGGGTAGTTATCTGAGCAGATGCCTCTGCATCAGCCACGAACAGTGTATTCGCGCCTGGAGAGACGAGGATGAACATGTCACAGCCAAGTTCCCGGAAGCTGTCATATTGCTTGGCCCAGGCGAATTCTGGCACAATGTATGGTCGCCACTGTGAATTCCGGAATTTCGGGATGGCATCGATGAAGGGAAGCCATAGCCGATGGGTGATCAGCCAGGCTCGATTGAAAGTGTAGACGGGAAGCACGATGTACGGAAGGCCGGTCTGCTTCGCGGCGGCGATGTTCTTGGCGAGGTTTCTGTAAGTGCTCAGTGCATAGTAAGCCAGCAGGCCTAAAAAGGCAATCCCAAGATACGAGAGGCCCATCGTGGTTTGCTCCCCGCCAGGGACCAAGACGGATGTGGGAGCCGAGTGATGTGCGGGTGCGCGGTGATAGTCGAGGGCTTCGCGCGATATCTCCACGGATTTGTGAAATGTATAGAGCAATAGGGTGAGGGATGATCGGCGAGTAATGTATTATGTGGCGGGCCAGAACACGATTCGTGTGGTGGACATGCAGCGGGCGAATCTGGGCCGGAACGTCGTGGCGGCCAGCGTCCAGAAGCTGTAGTTTGGGTCGTCAGTGGTCCTTCTCCACTGCGGAAGACGACAGGCTGAGGTGGTGGAAGTGGTGAGATTGTCAGTCGCACGCAACAGAGGTGAAGGAGGGTGCGTCGCCGGGCTGGCGAGTGCAGACGAGGGCGTTCATTATGAAGTGTGGTGATGCTGGTGACGAGGGATAGTTCATGTTGTGGCACCAATCAGGTCGCGTAGAAACACGGAATCACGTCCCTCCGGCGTGAGCTTTGTACGAGCTTCTTCGTAGACTAACCTCAAGGGTCTTGCTGTAACAACAACACGACCACGCACTGCAGGCACATATGGCAATATTGCATTATTGCATCGCAGAGTCGTGGTGACGTCGGAGCACACGGTTGCGGTCTCCGCGGATATGCGGATGGCGATGCGCAGACAAGCAGACCAGACCGGGTTTGACAGTTGCAAGACCGGCATGCGGTTATCCTAGCGCCAGGGTGAAGATGGGATGGGCTGAGGATGATCCGGAAGGAGGCACCGGATCTCTGCACATCACGACCACGCCCGCGCGCATGGTTCCATCCATCGCTCTCGCGATCCCCATGTCGACACGAGGCGCAGGCGCTGCTGATCTACGGACGAGCAGGAAATATTCAGTCGTTGATGAGCAACATAATAAGCCCGATGGCTTGGCGGGTTGCAATATGCCGAGCCTGCAGACTGGGCGTCGCTGGTATAGGCTGCTCGTAGCAGTCCCGGCGGTGGCAGTGGAAGTGGTATTTCTTGGGAGCAGCGGCTTGGCAGGTGAGAAGAGCAGTGGTCGTCGTAGTCGCAGGGCCGGCCGGGTGCAGCGCCGAGGCGGTGACGTGGGAGGAGGGCTCGCTTGGAGCGCAGATCCGATTTCTCACTTCCTCTGTCTCCGGAAGAGGTCCGCTATTCGAGTGCGCGCGTGCAATGAGCGCTGGCAGACGGTGTGTGAGACGGGCGACGGCGAAGCGACGTGCATCATCGTCCATTGTCGGCGAGCGTGCACGATGAAACGTCGCCTGCGCGCTCGCCTCGCTACCACGCCGGCGGGAGGTCCACCTCTCTCTGCTTCTCGTTGCTGATGCTGGCCGTGTCTGCTACCTTCCCTGCATCCGCCGCAAGCGATCTCACCTGCGAAAGCTTGACTGTGCTCGCTAAGGACCGCAAGTGCCGCCAGCGCTCAGATCATCACACCTCGCCTTTATACACGGCCATGGGAGCTGCCATTCGCCGGCGCCCGCTGCCTGGTGTCTCTGTAGCCTACCGCAAAGCAAATAGACGAGCTGCTGGGCGATGCGTAGTGCTGCTCGCCCGCCAGGATGGCCGCGTGCCCAGCTCAGGACATTGCGCTGCTCGACCAGGCTATGCGGGCGCAGAGTATATCTACGCTGCCAATGCCGTGCACGTTGCATGGCCAGACCACACACGCCCACGACTGCCGCACCATCTCGGTCTCGCTCCTCCTTCCTCCTTCCTCATCTCTCCCTCCCTCCGTCGTCCCTGCTCTGCCGCCCTATTTCTGCTCCTGCCTCTTACCCATTCCGTCCATCCCTCCGTCCCCCACCTCCATTCGCCTTCCCTCCCTCGACACCACCCATGTGTGCTCACGAACAAGAATCCACACGTCTCGACACGGACCGCGAAGCCAAGTTGAACGACTTCTCCCAGCAGCTCCAGGTCATGCACGAGAGCAGCCATACCGTCGACGACAGTACCACCACAACCCAGGAAGAGGCTTACTACGACAACTTCTTGCAATCGATATCCAACGACATCACACACTTCCTAGCCCATCAGAAAACCAAGAAGCCACCCATCCAGCCCGATCGATGTCACTCTCACGACGATGTCTCCACTCGAATCACAAAGCGTAAATCCGACAAGACTTCGTCCAAGCCACGGCCAAAACACATCAAGCGGAGAAACAGCAGTCCTCCTTGAATTTTGACGGAATGTCTGAAAGCAACGAATGTTCACCTCCAGTCTGTCCTACATGACACCGTCGTTCACAGCAATGCTGTCGGTCACTCAATCGTCGATCATCGACTGCCTGGTGACCACTGCCGCCCAAAACAACTGCGGCATGTGATCTTGCAACCAGTCAACAACGGTCGTTCGCCAATCACTCACAAAGACGGAATATGTCGCCGGCATCGGCAAAACTTGCAACTTCCAAAGCGAGGCATTCCTGGTCTTTCCAACCGTCCTCCACTGACGGCTAGCCGTGCACGATAAAGCATCTCTGGATAAGCAAGGATGACCTCGATAGTGTTACCAGAAGGGAAATCCCAGCTTTTGAGCCGCCTCTGAAATCAACTTCGCCTCATTTTCCAGAGCACGAACACAAGATTGTCAACCCTCGAAATCAATCCGGCGCTGTACGACGTCCGAGCTTGGCATATGTATATTGAGTCAGTTCATCAAGCAAGCCACATCGGGAATAGAAACATCGTCGCCGATTTCTAGGCATCAACCACGTCGCCGACAGTGTTAGGGCACAAAGGAAAGTCGGATCTTGTCTGGACTTTGAAACGAGCGAATGGCGACATGTGTTATCATATGAAGCAAATATAATATCGCAGGATTTGTGGTAGAAAGCATGTTGAAGCCACGAAAGTATCGAAGAGGAAGTCAAACGCGACACCTACGTTAAGGTGATTTCTCGGACCTGAGACGGAGTCTGCGAATGCCAGTTGACCGCTACTTCTATTGAAAACCAAAGCAATAAATATGCAATATTCGGTGCGGGAGCTCATCGCGTGGAATGAGAAACGAGGTACTGAGGAAGACTGGAGTCCCAGCAGAAAGGAACAAATATCAATATGTCCGGCAAATTATGCATATACCGTATGCAGAAACGTTGGCACAAAGTCTGAGCTTCGATAGAACGAAGCTTGAATGACATGTTTCATGTAGACCGAGTACGAAGTACGCAAGAATATAGCACCATCTCATCAGATTTGGAATGAGAGAAGTCAAATGAAGTCTTGGTATGATTACTTTGTCTGAGAAGAAATGGTAATCGAAATTATGCACGATTGACTTGCTCTCGTTGCACTTTCACGAAGAATCTGGCGTCTTATCTGATCGGGTTGCATATTATCAGATTGATTGGATTTGCAGCTTCAACGACGATCAATTTCACTGCTCGGGCAGCAAAAAGAAAAACATCTGTTGAGAAACCAAATTTGGTATCCAAGATGACGCTGGAGGGGGCAGTATTGGGCGAGACACAGACACAGCGAGCGATTGATGGATGGATACAACAGATAGACAGAACTCAAAACGACCCTTGGTATCGTGCAATGGATAAACACCAAATCAAATTCTAGCAGGTCCTCACATCATCCCTCTACTTTCCTTCCTGCCCGACCGACTGATCTCCCATATAAGCATGAAGATCGGATGATTCTAACAATAACAACAAAATTTCGCGTCTCATAGTGAGCGTTCTTCATGGCTCTCTGAAAAGGGCCCCTCTACTTCCTGCTGTGATCGGAAGGGGGGACTTTCAGCTTCTCTGACATGGTCGTCTTCGACATCTCCAAACCTCTTCTCTCTTCTTCACTTCTGCTTCCTCAGTACATCTCTCACTTGGAAATTGTCCTCAGTTCGGATGTGGATGAGTGTCGTGTCCTCCTCTGTTCATGCAACCTCTACTGCGCGGTGCTTTCATGCTTCCTGATTGCCATCCGCCAAGATGGGAAACACTTCCTCTTCACAAAGAAGCTAGGTCATTGGTAACATTTACTGATCGTTCCCCTGTTAGAGCTTTCGAAACTGTCGGTTCCAAGTGGTTGGTGTAGCTTGCTTGCTTGCTTGCATCATGCGCCGAACGAATCCTCACGCCACACGCGCGCGGCACACACATATGCATCGCGTCACGCATGCGGCTTGGGAAAGAAGGAACGACGCATATCGATAATGGTAAAAAATCAAAAGAAGGCGTGATGTGTGACGGGCTGCACGCGAACCATTCCCAACTGTCTCCGCGGGGCACCATCAACATCGCATCCGCATGCCACAAGGGAGCATGCCAGTGATTAGTCGGGCGGCCGTTTCGTCGTCGTGATGTGTTGTAAAATGTTCTACGCGAGAACCCACTCGGTGCCTCGCTTAACGTACTTGTCCATCAACTGCGTCAGATCCGCGAGCACGAACCGACAAACATAGAATCCGAAGAACTCGGCTGCGTGGCGAATGCTCAGTTCGAGCCCGACGTGCGTTGGCGAAGAGTGCTTGAGCCCGGGGTCTTCGACCTGACGTGCGATTTGATCTGTGATAGTGAGAAGATAAAAACGTTAGCGAGGTGGATCCGCAGCCCAAATGACGTGCATCAAGCCGAGCTGCAGGCCATGCAAGCGAGACGAACACCACACCACGCACACCTCTCCGAACCCGCCTGACCCGCGCGTACATAGCGTCGAGCGTCGTACGAGGCGGTAAGGACGGTTACAGTCGGTAGACGTAGCGGCGGTCTGCTGCATGTCTGGGCTGAGCATAGCAGGCGGGTGATGTGGACTTACCGAGTATTTGCACGCCGTCGAACAGCCGAGCCAGGGAGCCCATATAATCCTTGTTCGGACCCTCGAACACCAGATTCCGTGCCTCTCTCTTGTTGCCTCGTCGCTCCACGGGGACAAAGGTGGTCATCGGAACCGATTGCATGGTATGCTGTTCTTTGCCGCCATCTTTGTTGTTGGAAGCCATCGAGGCAACACCACCTCCAGAAAGTGGTGCACCCGAGCTCTTGTTGCGTAGCTTGCGCCAGGAAGTCAAATAGCTCTTACCCGAATTACTCTTTGTAGCTTTGTCGGCGGGCGCGTTAGTGTCCGACGGACTGTTGCCGGCAGTAGACGTCACGTTTGCGGCTGAGGCATCTTTGAACATGCCCGTGACACCGTGCGGCCCTACATCGCTTCCCAACTTCTTGGCCAATGCCGCCTGAGCACGGTCCATGACTTCTTCGAAGGTTTCCAGTTCTGCCTTGACGGCATCGGCATCGAAAGTGTTCACGTTCGCGAGGCGTCCCAATGCGGCAGTCAGGAGGTCACAATTGGCGACCTTGTCCTCGACAAGCTTCAATTTGACACCCCTCGTCTGCCAAACTTCGCGGGGTACGAAAAGCTTCTCCGTCAGGAATCCACCACGTGGGTGCACGATGGTCGACGCGAGAGTACGCATCAACCAGAATGGCCGCAGGAGGAAGGGCTCTGGGCAAGGCTCAAGGCTCGTGGGCTGCGCTTGGCTTGGCGACCGTGGGGAGAGTGGCGAGAGCGCAGCCTGTGGACCGGACAAGGACGTATCGAATAAATGAATGCCGCCCCCGACTTGGGAATCGTAGGACATGTGTGCCAGAGATGGAAAGTTAGCACGCTGTGAAGTCAGTGGATTCTGGCTGTGATTCCTCTTTGACGCGAAACTCATGAACGTCGAGCTCATGGGTGTTGCCATTGAGGCAAACGCTTCGGGATCAGGAGAAGCCAGCAGCACTGTATGCTGAGAATGATCCCGCAAACTCATTGTTGACCTGTTCTTTCGGAAAAGCAATGGCCTTGCGCCTCCAGACAAGTCACTGGGTGCCTCCTCGTAACTCGGCCTGTGGTTGTACGTTGTCGTGTTATCGTAAGTATGGTTGTCATCATTCGTGATTGTGGGCAGATCCAGCGATGGCGGGGATCGCAACATATGCTCATGGGATGGAGCGCCAGCAGTGCTGCTGCTCGGCTGTCTGGCTCTGAGTTCTGCCTCATCATCCTCATCCTGCAGCATTGGACTTCTGCCAGTGTTGAACGTAGATGATCTTTTGCGGCCCTCGGGCGGCACAGAGGTCTCGATCTTGAGCTGTTTTGCTTGAGACAACCTCCGGCTACGCACATTAGATGAGGCACGGCGATCACTCGAACTCGTTGGTCGTGGCAATGAAGTGCGCGGAGGCGCTACGGAAGCCGGCAGTGCTGCGCTTTCTCTCAAAGCCGCAGCTTTTGACATGCCTTTTCCCAACGCGTCTTCCGATACCGTTGCCAGCGAAGACGCAGCGGTATCTCGCGACGATACTTGTGAGCTCTGCCACGTGCTCCGCGAGAAGGAACTTGAGTCGGACTGACGAGGCAAGGCAGACTTGGACGAAATCCCAAAATTGAACTCACTTCCGAAGTCGTTGGTGATCTCATCCAATATGCGCTGGTCTTCTTCGTCTTGCTCGGTGTTCGCCAGAGCCGATTGAAATGGGCCAGGCATGATCTCCGCAATCTCGGATGCGGGCACTTGAACTGATTCATTGTGCTTGCCTTGCCTATTCGTCGTCATGTGCCTGCGTCGTGAATCGAGATCTGGCTCCAAGCCTTGATCATACGCAGCCTCCACTGCAGCGTCAAACGCCTCGTCGAACCCAGGATCTGTCTCCCCACTGAGGTCTCTCAAGTGCTTCCTGCGCGAGCCTTGGTGATATGAGTCTCTGGAGTGCACGGAAGCCGAGCAGGAAGAGCCAGGCTCGTCCACTGGATCCAACCACGATGTCGAATCTTTGGTCTCCACCGGCTCTCGATCATCGACCGAAGACTCACTGGGCGCCGGCTCCGTTGCTTGCCATGGCTTTTCTGCCTTATATGCGTAAGCTGAAGTCAATGGCGATCGCTCAGTCGGCCGCCGCGGCGATAGTGGTCGGGGCATATATTCGGCATGCTCGGGTGGGGCGAGTGATATCGATGGATCTCGTGCATGGCCGTTTGTCGAGGAGAGCTGCGCATTCGCTGGAGGTGACTGGTCCTTCGTTGGTTCGTCGTAGGCTGTTGAATTCTCCACGGCGGCCATTGTCCGAGAGAAAAAGCTGTCGCGATCATTGTGCTGGTATGATATTCGAGGGGCTGCAGTTGAGCGGCCAGCAGGCTCTGCCAGCATTCCTCCTCCAGAATGTGAGCCCAATGATCCGCTCATGGGGCTCATAGGCGGTGGCGATGATGCTCCGTCATCACTCACCGGTCGTGCAGGTAGGTCCTTCTCGTCGTTCGGGTGAGCCTGCTCCTGAACTAACAACTTCAGCTCCTCCATCCGGTTGCTGTATGTCACTCGAATGGCGTCTAGTTTCCGCTGGTCCTCTTCTCCCGAAGTGCGCGCCATAACCTGCGTCAGCAAATCACAAGCATCTCCATATGCCTCCAGCGCACCCTCATAGTTCTGCGCGTTGTCCAACAAGACTGCCGTGTTCGCCTTTTGCAATGCTTTGGAAAGCATGGACTTTTTATCCTTCTCCGTCCGCTCCCTATTTCGTGGTTTCTTCGATGCATGGCTGCCACTCCCAGACGCTCTGTGTCTATGATGGTGACTCCGCTCCGACATGTCGGGCTGTGAGGTGCCTGCCTCGGGCGCAGCACGCATTGGCTGCGGCGGTATCGTTACAGGTGCTGAAGGACTGCGTACTGTGACTATGCGCTTCTGCTTGGCCATACCGTACGCGGACAACGAAGCATCGAAATAGTCGTGCTGAGGATGAGATGTCGCGGAGGGTGTGGCAATGGTCTGTGAACTGGTCGACGGCGACTCAGTGTCATTGGGATCCGTCAGAGCAGGCGTGGTATGGAGAAGCGGGAGCGCCGTCAGTGAGGATCCAGTGCCGTCCTGTCTCGATGGTCTTCTTCTCCGTTCAGGACTGGAATATGGCGAGACGTGGGACGTCGTCACCTCTTTCCGCTGCGGACTGGACTGGGGGGATGCATGGACAGGGGCGGCGCGGCGCGGAGACTGGTACTGTTGGCCTGCCAGGGAGCTCAGCACGGCACCGCTGCTGGAGCGGTGTCGTCGCGTGTTGCTGAGTGAGGCCAGGCTCGAGGACGTCGAGTGAGACCAGCGGTCGAGTGAGCCCGGGCCCGAAGCGTTGTCGTCCTGGGAAGGGTCTGCTGCTGCGGATTGCGCACGCAGGTATTCGGTGGTGTCGCGGTCCACTGCCACACTCCTCCTCCGTTGATGATCATTCGCGGTCAAGGCATCGCGGCCAAAGTGGCGCGAACGTAGTGCTGTGTGGTCGAAGTCGTCGGGTGCACGGGACAGCGAGTCTGGGCGCTTGATGGTCGAGACGGAGCCGGAAGAGAGCGAGGTGGAGCGGTTGTCTTGTCGGTGCGTCTGGAGTTGGTGTTCGAGCAGGGAAGGCGAGGATGCAGGCACGGCAGGGCGGGCTTGAAACGGGCCTGCTGGCGAAACTTGCATGGTGTTTCACGTCGCCCACGATCTCCGCACAGCGCCTACACGCCCGACAGTGAGGGGCCCAACCTTGTGGTGCCGACAACGTCGTCAATAGCACGGCGCTGGTATAGCAGAGCAGAGTCTCGGGAAGCCCCTCGACCGCTGCAGCCCTACTGTGTCCACCCTGGGCGGCTTGAGTGCAACACGGGCGAAGTTCGCAGACTCATGCGATCTGCACGTCTCCGCGACTCGTGGAGCAGACAGCCACTGCACCGCGGCCCAAAAGGGAGTCGTTGGCGTTGCGATCACGTATCACCACCCCCAATGGGAGCGCGTGGTGCCCGAGGGCGGTCCCTTCTCTGTGCAACGCCGGCTAGTCACTGACGCTCCGTCTCCACCATGTGTGTTATGGCACGACCTCAGCAAAAAGGTGAGTCGCGTTCTCTTCGTCCTGTACTGTGCTGCACGATCAAGCACTCTGCATGCTCACGATCATGCACAACGGTAGCCTCTTTCCCAGATAAATATGGATACAATGGTTTCGTTCCTCCGCGGCGGATGGTGCGGTGGGTGGAAGGCTTTCTGTCGATATCGATGGTGATGCTCCTCGTGGGTGAGCAGGTCAGTATAGCACGTCGCAGCACTGCTTCTCCGACGCCAGTAATGAAGTCCGGCGACTCAATCACGGCTCAATGGCTTCCTCGTCCAAGCGTGTATGGCGTCAATTGCTCAATGACGGGCAGCGCTCAACAGGGCAATGCCTGCGGAGTCTCGTGTGCCTGAAGTTATACCGCGGATGAGTCCCGGGGAGAAGAGCGGCGCTGTCGTAGATGCCGCTGCCGCTGATGGTGCCGACGCAGGAGGGTGTCGGACGCGTCAAAGAAGGCCCCTCGATTGTGCACTGTGGGAGTGGGCGCTGGTATGATCAGAGGTCGAATGCTCGGCGCAGCGTCTGCTGCAGTGGTGGAAGTTCAGGGTGTCTCAGGCGACAGGGGTGTTTGAAGCAGGATCCTTGCAGCCCAAGAGGCGCGTGCCGACCTGCTGCCAAAGCTTTCTCGTTCCGCGCGCCACCCACTCACGCCCGCCAGAACTCACCCACGTCCTTCGCCAGATTCAATAGAGCATACCGTTGCAGCAGCAACACCGAACGACGCCGTTGATGGGGAGAGATGCTGATGCAGAGAACGCGACAGTCCAATTCGACACGGTCACCGACACTCCTTCCTCGGTCTTGCACTGTCTGCAGCGCCGTATGCGCGCCCCTGGTGTCGGCGTCGATAGCTACATACACGGCGTCGGGCCATAGACGCAGCCCATTCAGGTACCATGCATCCTGCGTACCTCCGCACCTCCAGATTCGACTCCATCCACCTAACCTCTGACCTCTCAAATCGACACCTTTCTGTTTGCGCACGTGTGCAGGTGCTGCGGCCATACATGAGACAGCATCGCCCTGTCAATCACCTTCTACCGACATATTCCCTGGTCTGCCGTCGATCGTGGCGCTCGTGAACCACACGATCCGCCTCGTTGAATCTCATGTCATCACGATGCCGACATTGTGTGAGCCTCCACGTTGCCAGCTCATCGTTCTCATCACCACGACTGTTGCAGTTCCATCACATGTCGACATCAAGCTTCGCAATCATTGCTCCATCCGACTGCCGCAAGCGCGACACCAGATCTGCGCCCGGCTTCCTCTAGTCTCCTCAGGGGAAGCTCCAAAACCGCTCATAGCGGCCAGAGTGGGCATCTTCTGCCGTGTGCCTTATCGCACCTTTCCGACGTGCGGTCTTGCCCCGCCGACTCTGCGCGAATGCACATCGAAGGGAGTTCTTGCATCAACATGCTGCATCTGCAGCTTTGAGAAAATGGAATGCAATCCGCCAATCACAAAAATCCTTGCTGAGCTACTGCAACTGCTGACCAATTGGTGTGTAGTGCTGATGCGAATATCCAGCGGTGTGTCTGCGCGATGCTCACCTCGACTGCCGCGGACACAGACACATGGCGCTGCCACCAGAAGTATAGCTTTTGTTCGTCTCCTCCACGTGCAGTGGCGGCCAGCGCCGGTCGTCGTCCATCATGTCTGTTTCAAGAAGGTGCACTGCACGTGATGACCACATGGACCACCACCACTGAATCGCGTCGTCTTCATCGCAGATGAGAGGCGAACTGGGCTTGCTCAATACGAGCATCATTTGGAACCACCTTTTCTGCGCATGCGACACTGCTCTGCTGCGCATGTCAAACAGCATTGCCTCTGTCGTTATTCCCGCTTTTGGTGAGCTTCTCCACGAGCTCGTGTTTGCACCGCACGGCTCGTCGCGGTGACATCCCATTCCCCGTCACCCACTGCCCGCTGGAACATATTAAGCTCATAGGTCTAGCTCACTTCATTCCCACCATCTGATGTCAGCCTGAAGTCGGCCATCTCGTGGCCTCAAGATCCTGAAAACCGCAGAACCGATGCAGTACGCAGCCATCGCCGCTTCACAACTTGGAGGTTAGATTCTTCGAGCGGATCGTATCAAGCTACGCCATTCTTTCGCAATGGAGCGCTGACCTCGAGCTCGTAAGCAAAGTACGAAGAAAGGGAAATATGAAGGAAAAGAAGTTCGAAGAAAGGGAAGTACGGCTTTCAAATAAACAAAAAACTTACCCTGTATGGGACGAGCCCTAAGTGCACTAACCTGGAAGTGCACTCACGTATCAAGAGCAATCCATGCGTTTCCTCAACCAACACGTTCAATGCTCTCCCAAGCCAAATTCAGAATTGCACAATCGAGTTCTTCACTTTAGAATCGCAGCTAGAAAAGAGTGTAACATCCCCTCGCATCTCCATCGCCACTGCAGGACAGACTGCAGAAACCCGCTTGATGGCAGCGCAAACTGGTTCAAGCGACTCGGGAGTATGATCCTCACAGTGTCTGCGCAACGGCGTCATGTATGTGCACGATTTGATGGAATCAGCTTACGGAACCTGTGTAGGTGAAGAACATTCCTCGGCTAGCACTCAGCCCTTGAGAGTTCAAGCGCCAAGTCCCAATGTGGAAATTCGTGACAAGCCTGGGCCTGAATTCTGCATTGCCCAAATACTGCCAACAAAAGCTCCTCCTCAAAGCTAATGCTATGTGCTAACGATGGCCGAGTTAGGGCATCGAGCTGGATGGGACGCGGCACCTCCAATATCTTGACTTCTGTTTGTGCAGTATTCAGATCGCGCTCCCTGATCAAGAGTTGAATCATCGACGGCCGTATCTCGTTCGTGGCTTGATGAAGAGCTTTCCTGCTCTCGGTCGTATCCTTTGGATTGGCAGAGTCTTTCCGATAAGCTTGGAATCGATTGCTACATTCGACAGTGAAGCGCATTCGCAACCTGGATGTCATACTCAGACACGAGCTGCACAAGCTGCACACCTGCACTTCCTCGGCACCACGGTGCTCCGGATTAGACGCGTAACTGTGGGTGAGGTCACTGCATCCATCATATTCGCTGTGTTCAAGGTGGCACGTGGAGTCTGGGAACCCATAAGCTTGAGCAATTTAGTCTCCAACTGTAAAGGCTGCCTTTTTCTGACCGATGCTGATGACACGAGATCGGGTCTCGACCACATACCAGGTATCGCGACAAGGTCTTTATACAACTGCCGTCTGGATAAGACGGGGATCTGATCAACGCTACAACGGATCACGCGAGGAGATGCCCATTGTCGAAAGCCTTGCTATTGATAGCTACCGAGCAATCTGTGCAGGTTGGCAATATCCTGTACCAGGCACAACGCAACCGTCCAGCCCCAAGAGGGAGAATCCTACAACATCTCGTATACGTCTGCAGAGCGAAAAGTTAGCTGGTCTTGACGAATCACTGCACGAACATGAAGGCTCAAATCTTGGAATCGCGAACCAACACCACGCGTACGGTTGCCGTGTGCACTTGAAGGACTCCATGCCATGAACGGAGCGTGCTGAGAGAAGGAGTATAAAGTCATGATCCTATGACTGTATTCCCCCAAGCCACAAGACCGCCAGAGGAGACAACTCAACCATTCACCATAAACAAGCATCTCGGCAAACCGGCGACCAATAGACACCCTCCTAGATCGGTTCCCCGGCTTACGCCCCAACATGAAGCCATTCGCCTTGATCGCCGCTCTCGCAGCAACCGCCTTGGCAATCCCCAACCCCGTCGACGAAGGTCTCGTGGTTCGAGACAGAGATTGCATGCCGAAGGGCCATGTACCCACTTACCACGAATGCTCGGACTGCTGCTCGAAGAAATGCCACAGTCACTGTGGTCTTTATAAACCAAAGCCCCGCAACCATGAATGTGAAAATGGATGGGAGGAACAAGTGTGCGCTTAAGAAGCTGCTTTGAAAACAGGAGTGAACTCGAAAAGGGGATGGAAGCACGAGGAGTGGAGATGGATGCTAAAGGGGACACACGCGCACACGCATTCGTTTGGACATCTCAAAATTATCAATCAGGACTCCGCGAATGTGAGCGATGTACTGGAGCTTTTGGTGTAGCCTTTGGGCGATGAGAGTGGTGTTTACATATGGTCAGTGGAATATGCAATTCACGCTTGCTGAATGTGTTTCGAAAGATATTCAATTGTCCTATTCCATGGGCAGCATGCATATGGCAATGCACTGGCCTCCCATGTTACCCCGTGCTCCTATGTGGCCTTAGCCCGCACGCCAAGGATCGTTCTTGCTTTTGAACTATTGCAGAGGAAACCAGCATCAGCGCCGCCTTCCATGCTCAGTTTGATGGGAAGAAGAACTCCTACCGCTATGGACTTCACTCTGTACGATTGAGATGCAACGATTCCTATGACCTTCTTGCATAGTCGTCGTGTACAGCTTACATCCTCTGATCTTCTTGGGAAGGACTTACTGTCTGAAGGTTGCGCCGACTTCTATGTTCCCGACCTCCTCTTAGTCAACGGATACAACTATCTCTCGGCTTGTTCACCATAACATCTACGAGACGGATCAATTTGACCAAGAAGAATAACCCTTCCCTTCGGCACATTTTCGACTTGTGGACTGACTTGAGCCGGCCCCTGATAGGCCAGAACGCGAGATTCACAACTTCTACCCCCAAGTTGCCTGTCCTCATTAGCGTTGAGGAAATCAGGAGTCGAACATGAAGCATGGGAGCTCTGCATTGGAACTCTCATGACAGAATTGCCGCATTCGGCGTCCGCGCGCGGTCGATAGAACGCGGGTCCGCGATTTTAAAGTAAATAAGCTGTTGGTCGACATGGCAAAACCATCCTGCCTGCTGCTTTTAAGATCTGCGATTGGTCTTCACAGGAAAGCTTTAGCACACAAGACTTATGCTTGTTAATTCTCACGGACGGTGCTGTGAGCGTAAAAGTGTCCGTTTGATCCTCTTCTTTGAAGCGCCACAGCGATACGACCTCTTTGAAATCTTCTTTCAAGCTCCCCGAACACAACCTATTCGATACTCCAACGAAGGCCGTCACTCAACATTGATCTCTAATACACCAATTCTTTTCCAATATGAAATCAATCCTCTTGATCACCATCTTGGCAACAACCGCCATGACCACTCCGGATCTCACGGACAAAGGATATATGAAAGCTCGACACAACCACCAAGACACTTGTACGGCGGATCGTTACGTCGCGCAAACCGATGATTGCAGCGATTGCTGTGACTCTGGCGTCTGTTACGAAGGTTGCTATAATGATGTTCCGAGCGAACCTTGCGGCGACAATGATCTCGTTAATTTCTGTGGAGCTCAAGATTAAGTCTAGAACGGTACGGCGAAGATGCGAATGGGAAGATTGTGGAGGACGGTCGGGAGTCAATGTGAAGATCGATTGGGAACCTTTGTAATGCCTGGACTATGGGAAGGCTGGCTATCCGTCCGTTTCGAGGGTGTCACACCTCATCATGCTGGGAGAGAGGAGATTCTGGCTACTGTTCAAACGACTTAGTAGCACCATAGTCGTTAATTTGTTGGCGGGAGCAGGACTGTTCATGTTCATTCGACTTCGAACGATCACGATACTGCACCAAGAAAGTCATTCCTTGAGAGATCCTCTTTTTTTCCGCAAATGGGTCTGGCATATATAAGAGCCGGAAGCTCTTTTGCGGCTACGGTATCACTCGTAGGTGGTGCTCCGGCTCCTGATACAGATACTCATCCGATTAGTGTAGCGAATCTGATGCAACGTCATCGATGAATTTTCGACTTACGAACGATGGCAATGGTTCGAACATCTTGTTGCTCACCTTAGCTGGCCTCAGCGGTCAAAATTGTTGATGCCTTATATCCATCCCACAGCGTGGCACGTATCGTAGAAGAAAGGCTGATGATGTCTCCAAAGAATCGATCAATTAGCTAGTAGCAAATTGGTATCTCCCAAACTCCACAAATGAAAGAAAGCAGTCAGTAAAAGTCAGGCCATGAGCTCTGAACGTTGCAATTACAGCTTCCAAGCAAATCTCAATCAAGGAGAATCGCCATTCGTAAGCTTGCTTTCCTTCACGGATACCGTGTCTACTTCCTTCGATGGCATCTGAGCCATCCAGCTCGGGGGCATCATACCCGTCTGATCCTGGATCGTCGAGAATAGTGGTGGAAGACTCTTGAAGAGATTCTGGATTGGTGCCATGCTGGCGTCGCTTGAGGCGCCATCGGTTGTCCAGACATTGATCTTGGGTGCCAAGCCTTTGATGGCTTTGCCGTTCTCGGCGGCGAGACGTTCGTAGGTGCCATTTTGGAGCATGAGGAATTGCATCAAACCTTGAGGTCCTCCCATGACGATGGCGAGATGGCCGTAGGCCTGTGTAGGAGTTGTGTTAGTGGTGGCTCTGCACTGGGTGGCATCGAAGAAGCGTGTTGGCTACTTACCTTTGACAGTTCTGTCAGACCTTCTGCTTCCTTCTTCTTCGCAAGGAAGTTGGCTTCAGCTTCTCGTGCCTTGAGCACATAGTTTGCCTCAGCCTCCTTCTGTCGCTGCAGGAACATGGCTTCTGCTTCTCGTTCTTTCATGATGTACATTGCTTGCGCTTCCTTCTCCCGAGCAGCAAGAGCAGCTTCAGCGTCCTTCATGCGCTTGTAGTTGGCGGCGTCAGCGTCCTGAGTCGATCTATAGTAGATGGCTTCGGCTTCTGCTTTCTGGTTGTATTGCTCTGCATCAGCCTTCTTCGTCTTGGTGTAGAGATCGGCATCGGCTTTCTGCTCGGCAGATTCTCTTGCAATCTTCGCTTGCCTGTTGTCAAATGTCAGAGCGTGTCTCAGGAATGGTTGTTGCGCACCCGAGCGCCAGCTGAAAAGAAACGTACGTGACGGTAGTTGCTCTCAATCTCTCCAACTCCATCTCAGCTCTCTTCTCTTCAACTGCCTTCTGCAACTCAGCATCTTTCGCTTCAGCAGTCCGCTTAGCGTTGATCTGCTCCAATTGAATTTCTCGCTCGATGGCAATCTCCCGTGTGCGGAGCCTCTGGTCAGCAATAGCTTTCTCGACTTTGCGCTCGGTCTCAAGAACTGCTGTTTTGGCATTGATCTTTGCGATCTCTTGCTTTGTCTGACCTTCCTTTTCGGCTTCTCCGACTCTACCGATCATGCGTGCGTTGGCGACGTCGACTTGTGCTTGAGACTGGGCGCCTTCGTGGGCCTTGCGTGACAGAGATTCGAAGTATTTGGAGTCGCCTGTTCTTCGTTAGCCAATGTGCCATTTGCAGACTCCACAGTCAAGCAAAGAATGAGCCTCTGATGCTAGCAGGAGAGACACTCACCCATATCTTGCAGCTCCTTCACATTGGCATTGTAGATGTACAGGCCGAACACCTCCAACTCGGCCTGCACATTCTTGACAACCTGATCCTTGAACAGCTTCCTGTTATTGAACAGCTCTTCCATAGTCATATTTGACACGATCGAACGTGTCTCGCCTTCGATGACACCCTTGACGATGTCTTGTACATGGTTGCCGCCGGTGGCGACAACTCCCTTTTGGAGACGAACATGGCCATCTGAGTCGCCAGTAAGGAGCTCAGCATACTTCTTCAGATCTGCTGGGTTATTCTTGGGCCCGATGGTGAACACAGCGGGGAGGTTGAACTGAAGTTTCTCCGATGTCATGGCTTGCAGCGACATGCTGAAGTCGAAGGGCGTGATCGATATCTTCGTCACCTTCTGGAGAGGCTTGACAAAGCGCTTCTTCGCGATGATGACATCTTTGATGCCAATGCCGGTGACCACGAGGTATGTGTTGGGTTCTGACACGTGAAACCACATTGTTACGGTTGTGTTGATTGATCGATTAAGGTCTCTGAATGCAAGCACTGACTGAGAGGAGCGAATGGATGATGTTGCAGCACTTGGTTTGAAAGAGATAGAAAGCGAGGTAGATACTGTGTTATTATACGCGAAGTGGTCAGAGTCATAGCTTACCTGTACGGGCAGTGCTGTCCTCAAAGCAGAAGCGTCGACCACGCTTAAGTCGGCACAGCAGATATGTCGCTCGTTCGGTGTTACGGCAAGTGTAATTGGAACAAAGGATGTGAGTGATGTCGTCCGTAAAGATCAGGTGATGAGGCAGTGTGTCGTGCCAATGGGGAGGCGCGGCTGTCCATGGTGTAGGGCTGAGAGCTACCAATAATCTTCACTTATCTCGCCATGCCAGTATTGGTCGAAGACACGAAGAACGCACCAAGAAGGCACTACTGCAACAGGGCGCTGCGCATTGCAGATGATACAATCATTGCCCCATCGACCACGTTCCGTGCGAGCAGAGTGGCATGTCGGCTACGCGGCGGCCTCACAGCACTAGCTTCAATCCTGCAATGTGGTAGTAAAAGACTCACGCACAATCCAGATGCGGCCTTAAGTTACAACCTGAGGCAGTCGAGAAATCTCGTATAGAGGTCAGGTGTACATTCCTTCATTGTCCGCAGGGGCCGCAGCACTGCGGAGAAACTTGCACTGCCTTTTTCTGTTCCGCGGGACTGTCGGACCTCGCCAAGACTATTGGCAGCGGACTTCTACGCATTCGCATGGTCGACATCGTCAACGAAGTCTTCTCAACCTCATAGCAATGGAGCCTCCGTCATACGAAGAGGTCGTGCATCAGAACGACATTTGGGATGGCGACACAAAGACAAAACACCATATAAGCATCCGAGATGAAGTTGGTGCTTCGCGGTCGCAACATGTGGCAGTTTTGGTATCCAAATTAATGCCCCAAATACGAGAGCGTGCGAAGCATGGATTATCGAATTCGACTTTGCTGATTCTGCCGTCAGACCAAGGTAGATGCCAAGCAAGTACAAGTGGCTTGAGTAATTCACTGATGTTGTACAGCGGAGACTAGCAGGAGAGGGGAGCTCGTAGGCTTCTCCGACGACGACTTGCCAATTGTGATTCAGCTAGACGGCCAGTATGACGGATCACAATTCTGGTCGCAGGATGAAGCACTCTCAATGCTGAAAGACCAGATGTTGACCGAGCTAGGAGGGGGTCCGGCAACGCATCCCACACGCGAGATACTTCCTGAAAGACCGAGTGAGCAGCCAAAACCATCATTTTGGGGTCGAAAGTCGAATAAGCCCATAGCAGGGAAGCCAGTGACGGTTGCGCCTCCACCACCGGTGACGGTTGAGGTGGGAATGGACCAGGTCAACTTCCGGACGGAGACTGAGTTCGGTCTGTACGAGACCATGCGTGGAAGAGGTGTCCTGATGAAGGTGTACATCCGATAGCAGGAGCCATATTAGAGTCGTCAATCCCATGCACTTTCATCATCCTGCTGCTTTCTCTGGCTGGTCTTTGTCCTGCTCGGTAGCTCCATCTTCACTCTTTTCGCCCTTCTTCTCTCCCTCCGCGTCGAAACCCAGTTTGTCCAGTTGTCGTATCAGTTCGTTGATCTTGATCACCTTCTCAAACTGCTCAGGCAACAGTGCACCGCCGCTCTCTTTCTTGTCCTTCAGCTCTCTCGCCTGTCGCAACTTCTTGGCGAGCTTTCGTGCCTCCTTCGCTTTTTCTGCCTCTGGGTCCACCGGCTCCGCAGTCTTAGCATCCTGCTGCTTAGAATCCTCAGCCTTTGCTTTCGCAGCAGCCTCTTCGGCCTTCTTCGCCTTTTCTCGTTCCCGTCGTTTGGCGTTTGCGGCAGCTTTCAGTGGTGGAATGCTCTGCTCTTCGTTCGCAGCAGCGGCTCCAGGCACGCCTCCGCTCCCGCGATTTTTCCAGCTTTCTGCACTTCGGTTCTTGTAGACTTCGACATCCTCTGGTGGTTTGTAGCCTGGCTTGACTTTTATCGCTTTTCGCACGGATCCGTCTGCTCGGGTCGATGCTGGAATGATCGATTCGCCCGAAGGTAGGACCACTCGGCCAGATTTAGTGACCTTCTCCGCCATTACGTCGTCGTCGCGTCGCCCGTAGGCGAAATGTGTTGTGGTGTGTGCCTGATGGGATTTTGTCTGACATCGTTGGATGCTGCGATTGGCTTGCCGCTGCACGTCGGGCTGGGCCGCCGACTTTGCGATCTCGACATTCAACCTTAGCGACACCACCACTTCACCCACGAAAGGCACCTCGCAAGCTCCTCGCGCGTATTCCACGAACTCTCGTCACTACCGGCACCATGTCTGGAATCCTGGCCACCGTCTACAACTCTATCGTCAAGAGGTAGGGCGTGCTGTGCAGCTGCCGAGCGGGAAAGCAGATGGGAAGAGGCATTGGCTGATGCGGAACCTGCAGGAATACCATCTTTCTGACGACAATCTTCGCCGGCGCATTCGCGACGAACATGTAAGAGCTATGGAGAGAAGCGAGCCGGATAGGGAGACTGACGGGCAGCAGTGCATTTGATGTTACAGCGAACAAGATCTGGGACCAAGTAAACAAGGGCGTACGTCGGGACTGTCTCCAGATGAAGCACGATTCAGGATGAGACTAACCCGGTCACAGCGACAATGGAAGGACATCAAGCACAAGTACATGGACGCAGGTGAAGACGAGGACGACGAGTAGGCTTGGGCGGAAAAGCAAGGAGACCACGGGGGGATGCAGCATCATGTTATACTACGACAATAAGAGGCCACGGCAACGCCGATCCAGCCTCGAGAACAGAAACAATGGCACTCAGCAATTGGCATGACTGAGATGCCGCGGTCTGTACATATATCTTAGAGCCGAGCTTGCGCCAGGCGAGGCAGAAACCATGTCGAATTTTCACGTCGGTCTCACTCGGGCTCCCTGCTGGAGTGAAGATTGTCATCATGTGTGTCTCACGCTATTTGCAAATGAGTTTGCTGTTCACAACGAGCGTGCTGTAGTCTTCCGGTGAGCAAAAAGGCCCATATGCAGGTGAAGCAGAAACAGGTAGGGGATGAATGAATATTTGACGCTTCACACGTCATGGTGGTTGCCCGCTGCAGATTCGCGCAACTTCGACCTCTCCAGCACACGCGACAGTGTTTGTGCAACGGCACCTGCCTAAGAACCCCTGACGCGTCGTTTGGAAACCGCGACAAACATGATCCCAGACACGTAGAAACACATGTCGGATCGCTTGGGACCTCGAGCCATTAAGACGTCCACGCAGCCTCCGCTTCCTCTCGCCTGCGGCCCGTCCAACGTGGGAAACAGAGAGCTCGAGGCGCAAACGTGACTACTCGCCTGCATCGATTTGTGCCGACACCATGTTACAAGAATTGTCTCCTGCGGCTCAGGCACTCAATCGTGAACTGCTCCGTCAGCCCTCCAACTTCGATTACCGATGGACACACGCAGCCGACTGCGATCTACGTCGGATACTGTTCACCTCTCTTGCTGCGGGGCGAGAGGACTATCTCCCCTTGTTCTTCCCCAACGGCACCCCACCCGATCGCTCAGAGCCTTGGTCGTTGAAGAAAGCACAAGGGGCGGTGGAAGGAGCAGAATACACTGCAGCGGCCAAGGGCACTGCGTGTGGCCACATCTTCAAGAATGGCGAGAGCACATACTCCTGTAAGACGTGTGCTGCAGATGACACCTGTGTGCTATGTGCGCGATGCTTCGAGAGTAGCGATCACGAGGGCCACATGGTCATGATTTCGGTCTCGCCGGGGAACAGCGGCTGTTGCGACTGTGGCGATCATGAAGCATGGAAGAGAGAAGTGCGATGCTCTATTCATACTGCAGACGCCGAGCCAGAAAAGAAGAGCAGTGGGAAACACAAGCAGGAAGAGCCCGCTGGACAACAGGTGCCTGAGGATCTGGTACAGGCCATTCGCATGACCATTGCTCGATGCACTGATTACCTCTGCGATGTCTTCTCCTGCAGTCCGGAACAACTCCGCCTGCCGAAGTCTCGAGAGTCCATCATACAAGATGAGCAGCTTTCCCGATTGGGTGGATTCTATGGCGAAGAGCTACCCGAAGACAGAGACCCAGAGTATGCGCTCGTGCTGTGGAACGACGAGAAGCACACTGTGGACGATGTGCAGAACCAGGTCGCCAGAGCTTGTTCAAAAACCAAAACATTCGGTCTGGAGAAGGCGATCGAAGTCGATAATATCGGTCGATCGATCATTACCTACAGTCGAGATCTGGATGAACTGATCAAGATGTCGAGCATCATCGAGCAGCTGAAGCTTACTGTCACGATACGATCCGCGCGAGACACATTTCGCGAGCAGATGTGTGCTTCCATCATTGATTGGTTCGCAGACATTTCTGGCTGCCTTGTTGGAGACGACTCAAATCTGCTTCGCACCACACTTTGCGAAGAGTTCCTCAAGCCGTGGTGGATGGGTGCCGATGATCATAACAGAGACATTGGCGTCAACGGCCTCGATGACCACGAATTTGAGGACAATCAAGTCACTCGTGAGCGGCATCGAAACTATGTCAATCACTTTCGCCAGCCTGGTCTGGTCGCCGCGTTGAACGCTGGCATCATTAGACTTGATGTCGAGGTGCAAGATGCAGATGACGATAACGCTAATGACGACGATGAAAATGATGATGACAATGACGACGAAGACGAGGACATGGACGATGACGACGAAGATGAAGTCCGAGATGATGAAATTCGAGATGCCATCCGCCTGCTCCAAGCACGACGCATAAATGTGGAAGCAGGGGAGATGGACATCGATATCATGGATGACGCCGAGGATGGTGCCGAAGTGCTCGAAGCCACACTCGCCGGTTATCCACCTCCACCACCTCCACCTGACCACCGAAGACAGCGCGATCAGGTCCTGACACCCCAGGACAGCGACGACGGCGAGGCAGAGCAGTCCCGCCCAGCGACCATCGAACCATTCCCGAATGTGCCTCGCACGCCCAAAGTGAAGGCTCCAAAGAGACTGCGACCAAGCAAGCATTGGTTGGAGAAGCCGGAAGCATACAAGGCGCCTCGTCCCAGAGAGGCCTGCGAAGATATCTGGCAGCGGGTACGGTTGGATTATCTCATCCTCTATGACTTACGATTGTGGAAGACTCTTCGAATCAGCTTGAGGCACTTGTACATCACGACAGTGGTGACAATCCCGCATTTCAAGCGCATCATTGGTCTTCGAATCGCCGGGCTGTATACTGCTCTTGCTCAGCTCTACCTGATTGCGGATAGAGAGCCAGACCACTCCATCATCAATCTCAGCGTGCAACTGCTCACGACACCGTCCGTCACTCAGGAGGTCGTCGATCGAGGCAACTTTCTGACCAATCTTATGGCAATCCTCTACACCTTCCTCACCACAAGACAGGTTGGATTTCCAGAAGACATCCACCCCAAAGCTACTTTGGCTTTTGACGCCGGAACTGTGACGAACCGCAGAGTCTTCCATTTTTTCTTGGACCTTCGCTGGCTATTCCGGTCAGAGCTCATACATTGGCGAGTGCGATCGGAGCCTCGCTACCTGTTGCAGTTCCTCGACCTCGTCAAGCTACACCAAGGCGTCTGCCCTAACATTCGCGCGCTTGGCGATCATGTCGAGTACGAATCCGATACGTGGATCAGTGCACAGCTCATTGTCAAGGATATCAACAAGCTGTGCAAAGAGCTCGCTTTATCTTTTGCGCCAGATGAGAAATTCGCCGATCAAAACTCCAACCTGCATCGTGCGATCCGAGTCGTGGGACAGGTTACTATGATCAACGCGTTCGGTTACGAGAGGAAGCGATTCTCTGCCGCGGAGTTGCGTGACGACCTGGCGTGGCATGTGATCGGTCCATTCGACGCTAGCGAGAAGAAGTACAGTGTGCCAAAGCTTGTCGTCCAGAGTGAGCCGATGAGCTTCCATCACCCACTGCACTATCTTCTTTCCTGGCTATTGGAGAACGCGAGGGGCATGACGCGAGAAGATATTCGAACGCTGCTTCATTTTGCCCCAGATGACCTCAAAGACCCATTCAATCACAGCAGGACAGCACCTGCTCCAAGCAATCTCACGGCCGACGAATTGCTTAGCGGCATCTTTGACCATCCTTTGCGTGTTTGTGTGTGGCTAGCCCAGATGAAGGCTGGCATGTGGGTTCGCAATGGCATCACACTTCGCCACCAAGCGCATACCTATCGCAGCGTCTCTACTCGAGATGTCGGATACCAACGAGACATCTTCATGATTCAGTCCGGCCTTGTACTCTGTGGTGGCGAAAACGAACTGCCAGGAGAACGCTACCTTGCACAAATGATCGACCGCTTCCAAATGGGAGAATGGATCACCGGCAAGTATCATGTTGTGACTGGGTTCGAGGAAGCGCAGCAGCTGGACTGCATTGAGGACTTCTTCCACCTGCTTGTTATTGCCCTGTCTGAGCGTGGCAACCTGCATCCTCGATTGACAGAAGCTGAACAGCATGACCGAGTACTGCAACACGACATCGCTCATGCTTTGATCTTCAAGCCGCTATCCTTCTCCGAGCTTGCTAGCCGCGTGACGGAGAAGGTCGGCGAATCTGACGACTTCAATCGGGTATTGGAAAGCATGACAAACTTCCGTCAGCCGGAGGGCTTATCAGACGTGGGAACATTTCAGCTCAAGCCTGAGTATGTGGAACTGGTTGATCCGTATTATGCTCATTACACGCGAAACCACCGGGAAGAGGCGGAGCAAGTCATGAAGAAGCACATTGCAAAGGCCACAGGGAAGAAGCTTGAAGACGTCGTGTATGAGCCTCGCTTGGCCGCCATTGAGGAAGGCCTTTTCAAAGACTTGGCGGCATTCACACGGACGCCTCTTTTCGTACAGATCCTAGGAGCTGCACTGAATTTTGCTGTCAATCTCGAGCACGTGGCACCCAAGGTCCAGGTCACGAGGGTGGAGACGTTTTTGCATATGGTGCTGCATCTCCTACTAGCGGCCGTGCTAGAGGACAAGACGCATGTGGGTGAAGAAGGTGGCTTCATCAGCTTGGCAGTTGACACACCTTTCCACAAAGAAGAAGATCCTTCGGGCAATGGTCTTGACACTCGACCTGGTGTGGTCTCGTTTCTGACCCAATTGGCCAATATGGACGAATATGCTTCTTCTCATCCAGCTACCAAAAATGTACTTCGGCAGATGCAACTCAAGCGCCCAGACAAGATTGCCCATACGGCTAGTAGCCAGCTTGCGCAGCTTCTTGATCGCTCTGGTACAGGCTCTCCTGCCTCATTATCTGTTGAAGACAAAGAAAGAAAGAAACAAGAAGCTAAGGCCCGCCAAGCCAAAATTATGGCGCAGATGAAGGCGCAGCAGAACAGTTTCTTGCAGAATCAGGGTCTTGCTATGGATGACGATGAGTTCGATGATCTCGGTGACGATATGTCCACAACAGACGACGGCCCTCAGATGCGCAAAACTTGGAATTTTCCCACTGGCACTTGTATCCTTTGCCAGGAAGAAACTGATGACTCTCGACTGTTCGGTACATTCGCCTTCTTGGGCGAGAGCACCGTTCTTCGACATACTCCCGTCGAGGACGACGAGTACATACAGGAAGTGCTTGACATACCAGAAAGCCTAGATCAGTCTGCTGAGCATCTTCGCCCGTTCGGCGTCGCTGGCAATAACAAGCAGACCAAGATTAAGTATGGCCCGGATGGCAAAGCATACACTGCTGAGCGATTGGGAGTGAGCAAAGGATTTCCTCATCAACCAGACCGAATCAAGGGACCTGTCAGTACGAGTTGTGGCCACATCATGCACTGGCACTGCTTTGAGCTGTACCAAGCTGCCACAAACAGACGTCACGCCTCACAAATCGCCCGAAGCCATCCCGAACGCATCGAATGTCGAGAGTTCATTTGCCCGCTGTGCAAAGCATTAGGAAATACATTTCTGCCTATCATTTGGAAGGTCAAGGAATGCATTGCAGAGCACGAAGTGCATGCAAAGCCAGAGTTTGCCGACTGGCTGGTGGACATACCGAACAAGTATCAGGCCAATCTCGCTTTCCTGGACAATATCTCTGCCCCTCATGCCTATCATCAGAGATACCAACAAGTGTCAGAGGTGTATTCGGATCGCAGCTTCCAGTACGTTAACACCATGCTCGCACCGAATCTGATGCAGACAATGCAAGAGCTCACGCTGAACTCACCCGTTACGAGCCCGACCGGCATCAACAGACATCCCCTACGCGCAGCTGCAACCCTGCTCGCCAGACCTTTGACGCTGGGTATGGGTGCTGGAGGACGAGACGTGGCTACTGCGCCCGGCACACAGTTTCATTCGGGGCCGGCAGATGTCACAAGCCCCGGCACTGAAGCCAATCGGTTGACAGATGTCTTCCAGGCTTACAAGAGAATCGACGATATGATCAAGATCAATCAATTGGCTGGAGCAGACGCACCTGAGGGGAGCTTTGTGTCTACAGTAAACCCCATTGCCGCATTATCTAGGGCATTAGGCATGACTGTCAGCGCATGGGAGATCGCCCATCGGGGGGTTGAGCATTCCGATCCGTTCGCCACGAGTCTCGTCAAGGATGTCTCGGAGCAGACTTTGTCGCATTTGAGAATACTGAGCGAGACTATCGAGAGCTTTCTTGCGCTTAATGTGCTCAAGTCCAGCTCCAACATCGTGGCGAGAGAAACTTTCAAGAAACGCGATATCATGACTGCTCAGCTTTTCGGCACGGAATCTAGGGATACGATGGTGAAGCTGCATAGCGTTGCTGGGAAGCTTCTGTTCCAAGACGATATCTTCTTGTTCTTCTCTGACTGGTTGAGCTTTATGGGTCCGAACATTGCGGAGGCGTCGAACATTTTGCAACTCTGCTTCTGGGCTGAAGTTGTCAAGACAGTGCATGTTTTCGCGCCGCTGCTGTCGACTGGGAGATCGATACACTCTCCGGAGACGACGGCATTGAACGCCGAAATGTTGCAAGTATGGAAACTTGTTATCGCCATGATGTTCTCCAACGAAGAGCAAAGCCACGGTCCTGAGGGTGTCGATGATTCGACAGCAAAGCTTCTACGTACCCTTGTGGACAAGTACGCGCTTGCCTTCCTCAGAAAGAGTGCGGTGCTCATGATGGTGAGGTACGGCCTCGAATTTGACTGTCCTTACAATCTCGATCCGGAGCAACCCGAAATGGAGCGTCTTACGAGACATTTGCACATGCCTTCACTCAACGAGCTTTGCCAGAGCTTCGTAGCCGAATCACCAGCAGGCCAATGTCTCCGCACTCTCACACAACGCTGGCTCGAACAAGCTCGACAAGTTCCGTCCCACTCTACCAATCCCGATTTCAACGACATTCGCTACACCAACGACTCGCTCTCCTCACTCGGGACGAATTACCGCATCTCACCACACCACCCCAACGCACAACCAATTACCCTCGCACATCCCACCATCCTCGAACTGGTTGGCCTACCCAAGACCTACGACACTCTGACGGAAGAAGCCACGAAACGCAGTTGTCCCACTACAGGCAAAGAACTCGTCGATCCGACGCTATGTCTCCACTGCGGCGAGATCTTCTGTTCTCAAGCCGTCTGTTGCAAAAAGGACAAGACTTTCGGCGGCTGTTTTCAGCATATGATGAAACATGGTCTGCGAACCGGGCAGTTCATCAATATTCGAAAATGTATGGTTTTATTCCTGCATATTCGCGGCACAGGGAACAAGAACAATGGCAATGCGGGCAATGGCGAAGGTTCTACTGCATTCGCTGGATCTTCGTTGGGGTCTTTTTCTTCGCTTGACGGGAGGGTTTGCTCAGGATGTTACTTGCAGGCGCCTTATCTGGACCGTTGGGGTGAGACGGATCCTACGTTGAGGAGACACCAGCAATTGTTCTTGAACGCGAGGAGGTATGAGAAGTTGGTGAGGGAGGTTTGGCTGGGTGGGATGACGCAGACTGTTGTGAGCAGGAAGTTGGAGGGGGACGTGAATCCTGGTGGTTGGGAGACGTTGTAGGAGGTGAGGCGAGAGAGGTGATGAGTCGAGTATCGGAAATGTCTTGTTTTCGTGGTCATGAGCAGGCGAGGAAAGGCGCAATGAATAGATACTAGATCCAAGATACATGCGGGAGGCAACATGATGGACGGGAATGGTCAGAGTATGCCTCATTGTTCACGAAGTGGAGTACAGTATAGCATAGCACGGTACATCAATGCGGCTAATGCTTTCCTATGTGATACGGACTAAACGCTGCATCTTCTTGCCCATCATCATGGTCATCAACTTCTTCATACCATCTCGCTACTCGAAAAACTTTTGATTCCCCTTCATCGCTCTGCCGTCGCCATCAAGCTACCAATGAAAGTCATGATCAAGCGTGAACGCAAACTCGTGATATCCTCAGGCACGAGATATATCGTCGCTCCAAGCTTTCGTGCAATCGAGATGGACAATTTGGCGTTGGCGTACGCTTCTTCGTCCGTCCGGCCAGAGAAGACCAGGTCGTAGTCAACGTATTCGCTCTTGATTCCATTGAGCACATCGAGCAAGAACACACCTGAGGCAAGCTGTGGGTCCTTGAAGGAACGAATGGCTGAGCTGCGACCGCCCTTCTTCACGGTGTCATTGGCCCACTTCACCATGTCAGAATCGGTGATCTCCCGCTTTCCGAGGCGTTGAGCGAGGCCTTGTAGAGTATTGGTGATGTCGCGACGCATCAGCTGCCACACGAGACCAAGCGTAAGCGTCTTTTGCCCGTCGGTGATGTCGGCACCTTGGATACCGACAAGAGAGAACTTGTTCTGCTTGCCGATCTCGACTGCGTAATTTGTGTTCTCGACAGCTTTGAATCTCGACATGCCGGATTTTATCGTGAGATACGCCTCGTCCTCATCCTGGCTCACAGGAGCAACGGCATTGGCAGGTGGCTTGTTGGTGTGTCGCCAGTTGACGCTACCAGGAATGACCTTGTCGAAGGCTTGCAGTAGAACGATACCATCCTTGAGATCCTCGAAGAATGATACAACGCTGGGCTTGACGTCGAGGGAATTGAGCCACAATGTGAACACACGTGCTTCACGCTCGCCTTCGGCATCAAAGTCCTCGATTTCAGCCTTCTCCTCTTCTGTGATAGGGTCAAGGCCTGGGTGGTTATTGAACAAGTTGGCAACGAATGCAAGATTGAGCTTCGGATTTCCAGCGCATAATGATTTTGGTGTCAAGAACTTTCGGCAAGGTGGATCGAGAGCATCGGCATTTTGCAGCACTTGCTCGGCTCGCTGTTCCAAGTTCGACGTTTGAAGAGGTGCTTTGGAGCAAATTTGTGGCGCCAGCTGATTGAGAAGCACAGTGTAGTTTTCGCTGTCCTTGACATCGTTGGAGAAATTTTGAACCCTGTGCACAAATCAGTATAGGTCTGCATTATTTCGCGGAACCAGAATTTGTTATCCCGGCTTCAAGGAGCAATCATATACCTTCGATGCCAGCCCGCATTCTTCAAGTGGTAGTTGAACCAACGCAGAAGGATCTGCTCCGGAGGCAATCGCAAGAACTGCTCCAATGTCTCGCCATCTTCAAGCAGCCGGTACAGCTCTGGGTGCAGCTTGATGTCGATCTTCCCGAGCAAACCACGTCGAATGACCTGCCAGATCAGACCGAGGATGAGGTGCTCTCGCACTTCGATTATGTCGCCCGCGCCAATGTTCACCACGGAACACCCGATACCCTTCGCCGACTCGATGACAATGTTGTTGTTTTCGGTAAAGTGGAAGTTGTTCAAGCTCTTGATCTTTTTGCCGGGGCGGTTCAGCACGCGCTCGTCGATCGTGTCCGGCACGCTGTCGTTGATGAGCTTGGCAAGCACGAGACCATCTTTGCATGAGTCAAACATTTCGAACGTGTCGAGCGGGAATGGCAGCAGGTGCCCAATGTCGGGGTCGCCGGCCAGAACGGCATTGATGTGGGAGGTGAAGGCGGTTCGCTCATCCTCGTTGATCGTGTGCTGCGAACTTGCAGTCGAGCCTCCTACGGTGATCCTGCCAGCTCGCGCCTGCGCTCCACCTCCGATGCTGCCTTTGCTGGCATGTGAGGGCGAAGGAGCAGCAGCCCCGTCACCAGTCTTCTGCGCAGCGTTACTAAAGCCGCGCGTTCGCTGCTGAGCGGGACTGCTTTGTCGCAGGCGAGCGATCAGGTCGACATAGTCATCCAGCTCGACTCGTCTTGAGCTGTCGAGCTCTACCTCCTTCAGCGCCTGTCGGACCACATCGTAGGGCTGTCGCTCGCTGTTCTGGGCTGACTTGATGGCAGTTCCCTCGTCGACGTAGCCTTTGTCATCGACATCGAGCTTGCGGAAAGCGTCGGATAGGCCATAGATCTCCGCCTGTGGAAACTGAGGATATTTCTTCTGCAGCTTGAGGACGTTCATGGCGGGCGAGGTGGGGGAGGGGTGGGTGGAGCGGAGGTTGTTGGGAGGGGGTCAGTGGCAGGAGGGCGGTTTATGTAGTAGTGGGAAGATCGGGCAGAAAAGTTGCCGCCTGACGACGCGCAATGGGCGAATACGCAGCTGGCGTGTGTTGTGAGACGACAAGCAGGCACACAGCCCACCTCGCCTTCCACCGCAGCTGTTCCTTCCCCACGTCACCGCCAAGACCCGCCTCTCCCAGCGCCGCAGTATCTCCGATGGCATCAACACTTCTCTGACATACAAGGACAACCTAGGCCAATATGTCGATCTCCATAGGCACGCCTCAACCCTTCTCCATCAGCATCCCAGACTCCAAGATCGAAGCCCTCAACTCCAAGCTCGCCAATGCAACATTTCCCACCGAGCTTCAAGATGCCGCCTGGTCCATGGGTTCTCCCTTAGCAGACGTCAAACGTCTCGCGAACCATTGGCATCAGAACTTCTCCTGGCGTAATGCAGAGAAGCAGCTCAACAGTTATTCACAATATACCGTCCCCATCAAAGTCCCTAACTTCGAAGAGCTCGAAATCCACTTCATTCATCAACGTTCCAAACGAGAGAATGCCATTCCTTTGCTCTTCATTCACGGATGGCCGGGCTCTTATTTCGAAGTCCTGAAATTGCTCCCACTCTTGACAGATCCAAAAGACCCCAACGCTCCCGCTTTTCACGTCGTAGCTCCGAGTCTGGCTGGCTACGCATGGTCTCAGTATCCTTCACGAAAGGGCTTCGGACTCAAGCAACATGCCGAGGTGCTCCACGGTGTCATGAAAGCTTGTGGCTATGAAAGCGGTTATGTCTCGCAAGGCGGCGATTGGGGAGGCTTTTTATGTCGGTTGGTGTCGAAGTTGTTTCCTGAGAGTGTCAAGGCTGTGCATACGAATTTCCCAGTGCACCAATTCCCTAAGCCGTGGAAGAACCCGATCTCGTTCGTGCAGGCTATGGGAGGTATTGCTTTATCGAGTCAGATTCGAGGAGATTTAGCGCATACACAGAAGGTGATCTTGCATGAGTGAGGTTCGTGGAAGGCCTCAATGCTGACGTTTTGGTAGTATTTCGCAGAGGGCGATGGGTACCTCAAAGAACAAGACACGAAGCCGCAGACTCTAGGCTACGGCTTGACAGACTCTCCCGTCGCACTTCTAGCTTGGATATACGAAAAGCTCCATGGTATACCCTCATCACTAGTCATTCTTTGAGAAACACGCTAACGAGTCCGCCAGACTGGACAGACTCCTACCCCTGGACTGATGACGAAGTCTGCACCTGGATCTCGATCTACGCCTTCTCACGCGAAGGTCCCTCTGCAAGCACAAGAATCTACTACGAATCCGCACATCCCGTTGGAGAAGGCGCTGTCAGCAGAATGGATGTAATCAACATGTATATTCCTAACACCCCTCTCGCGCTGGCTTATTTCCCACAAGAACTTGCGAGATTGCCAAAATCTTGGGCATGGAGTAATGGCCCCATTGTACAGCAGACCACCTTTGATGTGGGAGGGCATTTTGCTGCTTTTGAGGTGCCAGAGCTGTTGGCTGGGGATTTAAGGAAGTTGTTTGGGCCTGGTGGGCCTTGTGAGGGTGTGGTGAAGGGGAAGAAGGGATTTTGAGGAAGATGAGCGTCAAACATTAGATACAGAGATGACAGCACAGACCACGGCAATTTTTACATGGCTTTCAATCGCTTTGTGGCTCAATATCAATTCGCCCACGTGATTGTCTTCAACCGCACCCACTCTTTCAACCCTTCCTCACCATTAAATCTTCCGAACCCGGACTTCTTCGCCCCGCCATGTGGTAAGCTCGTCTCATCATGTACACTCATCGAATTGATGTGTACTGCTCCCGTCTCAATCTGTCTGGCAATCCTCAAACCTCTCTGCAAATTCTCTGTGAAAACTGCCGATGCGAGTCCATACTCGGTATCGTTCGCAATCTGAATCGCTTCCTCGTCGTTCTCGACGATGAAGAGACTCACAGTCGGTCCGAAAGATTCTTGATAGTAGAGATCGGAATCTTTGGATACGTTCTCGATAATGACAGGCCGCATGGCGGTTGCAAGAGCTCGTTTGTCGTTCACGTCGCCATATAGTGCTTTGGCACCTTTGGCGATGGCGTCGGATAGGAGAGCTGCGTTGCGTTCAACAGGTGCTTTATCGACTAGGACGAGACCATTCTGGTCGGGAAAGATTTGATCAATCGTCGCGGAGAGCACTTGGCGGAATTCATCGGCGACTTTGGCATTTACGAGAATGCGTTCGGTGGCCATGCAGATTTGGCCTGAGTAGAGGAAGGATCCAACGCAGCATTGGACTGCGGCCGTTTGGAGGTTGGCGTCTTCGCAGACGATGGCTGGGGCTTTGCCGCCCAACTCCATGAGTGTGGGCTTGAGATGTTTGCCTGCGAGGCTGGCGACGATGGAGCCCACAGCTGTGCTGCCGGTGAAGTTGATTTTGCGGACTGTGGGGTGGGCGACGAGGGTGCTGATGATTTCGGGTCCTGATTCGCGGCTGTGGGTGATGGTGTTGAGGCAGCCAGCTGGGAGGCCGACTTTGTGGAAAATGTCCATGAGCACCCACATTGATCCGGGGCCTTTCTCACTCGCTTTCACAACGACTGTGTTTCCCACTTTTCATCTTGTTAGCGGTGGCGTTTCTCGAGCTGAGGTGACTGGGACTTACTGGCCAAAGGACCGAGGAACGATCGTAGCCCAAGAATGCAAGGACAGTTCCACGGGGCGATTGCCACGACCACTCCGTAAGCTTCCTTCACCACCATGGCGCTTCTGTTCTCGTCCAGCATATCGGGCACGAAGCCCTGGCCAGAAGCCGCTGCGATGAGACCTGCACAGCTCTTCAATGATTCTAAGGCATCATTAAAGTCAAATGCGAAGTACATGTCTGTGGACGCTACTTCCTGGTTGGCAAAATGCCAGAGCTCATCTTTCCTGCGAACCATCTCATCTGCAGCTTTGAGGAACAAGTCCCGGCGGACACCAGGCTTGGTCTTGCTCCATGCTGGGAAAGCTTTCTCGGCTGCTGCGACAGCAGCATTGCAGTCTTCCACAGATGCAGAGGAGGCTTTGTACAGCACATTGCCTGTCGCTGGCGCTGCAAGATCGAAGGAGTTGGTCGTTTGCACTTGTTGTCCATCTCGCCACAGGGGCACGGTCCAGTCTTGGCCTGGAGGGGTGAAGGCGCTGCCGTTCGCTGCGTTAGTGGCCATGTTTATGTTCTCTGCTGCTTGTGTCACGACTGGTGCTGATATGAAGAAACTTGTGAGCTGTAGACAAAGAAATGACTTCCTATTCTACTTATCCTTTCAATGAACAGTGGCTTCACGCGAACCAGTGTTACCGCGTGGCACTCCCGAAGCGCCTGAAGGAGCTACAACGCCGCTCATCATGGACTACTGCCAGTGCTGGGCGGGGTACAGTCTGCGGTGTGTCTTTATGCTTCCAATGTAGCTGTGCCTACTCGCAGACAAGTGTTCCCGCACAGCGCTCCCGAATGTCTGGAGAAGCTCGCGTTCTGTACTACTGGCAAACGCTGGCGGGGTATGGCAAGACGCACGTGATGGCCCAGAGGGGGCGGAGAAGTGTCTCTGTGCGCAGGAAGGTTTGGAGGAGGTGCTTGCTTGCTGGAGATTTGGATTTGGTCAGCCCTCGGTCGTGCGGAGTCAGCAAGTTCGTGCACGGTCCGAGAACTCCACTTCTCGCCTCTGCCACGCACCACCAGAACAGCGCTTCTCTATCAGCACCAGGAGGATCGCCTCGACTACGGCTCCATTGGAAAGCGCTGGCTGCCTTATCTCAGTCTTACGACGGCCTTGGTGCCTCAAAAACCCACATGTCGAGGAAGCAGCCGGACCATAAGCAGAGTAGGCCCGCCTCGCTGCGTTGATTCTGAGCGAAGCAGCGTGTTCCCCATAATTGTGCAACGTCGCACCGCACTCCTTATATGTGCTTCACGTCCATAGCCGACAAGTCCACCGGATACCCCCAAGCCGCTCATATCCGAAATCTCGTCTCCGATGCCACGACCAAAGGTGCGTCAACGATGTTGCTCCTTCTCTGCACCCTTGCAGCATGTCAGCTAATTATGGCCTCATAGGTCAAGCCACAGGATCGGTATGCCTACACTGTGTTGAGGAGCCTAACATCAGCGGCTGACTACTGTCAACAGACAGAGATCAGCACGTGCTTGTGTCCCTTGCAAAGCATCCAAGATACGATGTGATGCTGCCACTCCATGTGGGCCATGCCTGAAGCGAGAGCGGATCGATGCTTGTGTTTACCTCGAATCCTCACGTAAACGGCAGAAGACTTCGCCCTTCCCAACGCCTAGCGTAGAGGATGCATCTCCACGATATGACCCTCGTCTGGAGGAAGGATCACAGACGGCCCAGCATGGCAGGTCGAAAAGTGGAGGAGAACCTGTGGCTCCTACTGCAAACATGCAAGCAACCAATGGGGCCACTTCGCGTGCACAGACTGGAACTGGCACGCATACCTCACCCAGTAACACGCCGGAGCCAGGCAAAGATGCTTCGCGGATGACTCAAAGTCGAATGTTGTTGAGCTCAAAGGGAGAAAAGCGTAAGCCAGGTTCCAACATCCAAGTCTTCCACGTATCGCGCTAAAATTTGGTAGTATACGTCGGCGAAAATGCATCGCTTTCCTTCCTCCACTTCCTGCGACGGATTCTCAAGAAATACATGGGACCTTCAGCATTCACAGAGAACCAGTTCAAGGACAATATGCTGGAGATCGAGGTGCCGCGTGACGAAAGTCCGGTGATGACTGATTTGTCTCGAGGCGATAAGTTTGCCTTGGTGCAGCTCTATCGCGAAGCCGTAAGACAACTTTTCCCCTCTACAACTCCCTCTCATCACGCTGATACGCATCCAGTCAAGCGGCATACTAGACTTGTTCACCGTTGCAGAGATACATGGCTTCCTAGACCGGCACAACGCGCTGAGTCCGAGCATCTTCATCGAAGTGGATGATAAAAGATCTCGAGCTGAGCAGGCCATGCTGAACATGATGCTCGCCATCGGGCATCAGTGTCGTGGGCAGAAGCCGTTTGATTCGCACAACGCGACCCGATCGTTCAGCTGCGCTCAAAAATATGCCTTCGAAGGCTTCCTCTGCGATCCTAGCCTGGACATGGTACGAGTATTTCTCCTGATGGCATTCTACATGCTTGGTGCTTGCCATCGGAATGCCGCCTTCATGTACCTGGGCATAGCATCGAAATCTGCATGTGCTCTTGGTTTGCACAGGAAAGATCAGTACAAGGGCCTGTCGACGTCGGAATGTTTGACGAGATGGCGAACTTGGAAGAGTTTGCTCATTCTCGACACGATCGTTTCTTCGATTCTTGGGCGACCTGGCGGTCTTCCATCAATGCGACCTGAGGATGATTCGGCTTACGACGGAGATGGTGAAGTTGGCGAATTTGACAAGCCCCTCTGGATCGCGTCAAGAGCTGTCTTTGGCATTTGCTCGCACATCATCGAGTTGGAGCAACAGCTCGGCAGCGGGCAGAGTATGGATTCGAAAACAGCAGACGCTTTCTTGCAACGACTGCGGAAGTGGAACGAATCAGTCCCGGTCCAGCTTCGACATTTCGCCAGCTTGAAAGAGAGCACTCTCGGACCGGCTGATCGAGAATTATTCATCGGCTCTACACATGTTGCCTGCTCGTACTACTTCACCATCATACTCGTCACACGGCCGTTCTTGATATCGCATTTGGTCACACAAATACGTAGACGAAGACGGCCGAGTGTCGACAAGCTGGAGCAGTCCTCGGCAGTTTCGGATCTGGCGCAAGCTTGCCTGGACAGCGCGGTTTACATGGCCAAAACGGGCTATATGTCTATCAACTCCAGCATCCTGTCAAACAACATGTGTCTTCTAAAAGCCTGGATGTTCGCAGCTGGACTCCTTCTAGGCTTCTCCATGTTTGCACAATCAGAGCCTGTCCCCGAAGTCGACACAGCGTTCGCGAACGCCATCGCAGTTCTTGAAAGACTGGCGATCGTATCACCACAAGCGCGCCATTACTACGAGATTCTCAGCACTTTCAATGACGCTGTCACTGCTCGCCGGGAACAAATGGGTCGGGAACGCCGAAAGAAGAGCAATCAATATGTCAGTCAATTGTTCACTGCTGATTTCCATGATGGAACAGCGGCAGTGCCGACATACACAACGCCGTCTTCGGGGCCCAGCAATATAGATCTCAGTGCTGGCGGAAGTGCCGGCTTGGAAGGAATGATGGGCTTTGATTTCGATGCGAGTAGTCTTGATAGCCTCTCGGCTTCATTTCCTGAGCAGACTGATGGAAATTGGACAGCTGATCCGTTGTTGAGTGATAATTTGTACATTGATTGGGAGTCTCTGTGGCCGATGGATGGTATGGTGATATGATATGATGATAACAGGATGTAAAGACTTTCACAAATGAAGTCATACAGGTGTATGATGTCTACCACTCTTATGCACATGTTGCACGTCCACTTCACTTTCATGGTGTATGGAACAAAAAGTGAAACAAAATCTGCCTTGTCGCTCGCAAAAGTCGATGAGAAGAAGATCAAAAGCGCAGAAGAGGAGAGGAATAGAAGTTTGGTAGAAATGATGAGGGAATATAAGGTATCTTTTTACAAAACCAACAAAATCGCGCTCAACGCTCAGCCACGATAGAAGTAGGTACAATCTTTTTCTTAGTGCGCAGCAACAGCAACACCATTTGTTTGCGGTGCCAGCCCATTCGGCTTGCTAATCTCACCCAACGAATGCGGCCATTGTTGTGGCCACTTAGTCTTGATGTCCTCCCGCATATCATAGCTGTTCATCTCGGTGATGGTCAACTTGTTCTGCTCATCCTTGACTTTGTAAAGTGGGTTATCGGTGTTATCTGAGAATCCAATACGCTCGTGAATGTTCTCTCGTGCACGAGCAGATGCGGCCTGGACTTTAGATGCCCGTGGGTGGCGGACACGCTCGTAGAGTTGGAGGGCTTCTTCGACGCTGCCGGGGAAGAAGTCTTTTTGGAAGACGAGACCCAGGGCTGCGGAGTCTTCGAGAGCCATGCAGGCGCCTTGGCTTTGGTCGGGCATCATTGGGTGCGCGGCGTCGCCCATGATGCAGGCTACGCCTTTTTGCCAGTGGGAGTATGGTTCGTGGACCCAGAGTCTCCAGGGGCGGATTTCTTGGCCGATTGCGAGGTGGTTTCGTACGCCGGTGTCGAGGTCGGGGTATGGGGCGAGGAGTTCGTCGACTGTGCTCGCGGCGTCCCACTTTTGCTCGGTGAAGTCGCCCTTCTCGCGTGGGAAGAAGCAGTAGTATGAAAGCAGGCTGCCGCTATTGCAAGGAGAGAGAACGATCTTGTTCCAGCTGTGGTGGCCGCCCCAGTATTCGATGGCGCTGTTCTTCGAGTAGTCTTCGTATCCACGTGCTACGGCATCCTTGGTCATGACGTTGGCGTGAAGGCAGCTGGAGTCGGCAGGTCGCTTTTCCACTTGGATGCCGATGAGTTTGCGAATTTGAGAGCCAATGCCATCAGCGCCAATGACAACGTCATGCTCAGCAACGACTCCGTTGCCGAATGTGATGCGTCCAGTTGTGGTGTCGAGGTCGACGCACTTGTGGTTGACAACGAGCTTGACTGGCTGGCCAGCGCCTTCCTGTTGCGTAGCGCAGTCCATGAGCATCTTGTGCATGTCTTGCCTGTGGAACATGTAGTATGGGTTGCCCCACTTCTCTTCATAGTCTCCAAGGTCGTACACGCTCACGGGCTCACCACTCTTCCAGTCGCGGTTGATGAGCTTGCGAAGATAGACGCCGTCGCCCTTCTCGATGTCGACACCCCACTCTCGTAGCCATTTCATGCCATTTGCTGCGCAGGATATCGATGCACCGACCTCGCCCGCATAGTCTGCTCGCTCATAGATGGTGACGTTGTGGCCTGCTCTCCTAAGAGCGATGGAAACTGCAACACCACCAATACCGCCACCAACAACGGCAATGTTGAAGGGCTTCCAGTTTGATCCCGGCTGAGGCATGATGTGTTGATTGTCTTCTGATCCGATGGTAAGAGTTGATGTGATGAAGGACTTTGAAAGTCTTCGTGTATCTTGTGCGATTTCAGTCTCTTAATGTTTGTGATGTGTATTGTTTGTGTGGATGGAGATTGCCCATCGACGGTCTCTGCAGACATCTAATAACCATTTCTTCTTCCATCATGACAGCTCTAATCAGCGTAGCTCTATCAAGCCTGAGCCGTGCGATAAGGTTGCAGTGTCGTTGGTTGTTCGGTAGCCGTGGGCGAGACCAAGCAAAAGTGCTCGGATCGAGCACCTCGCGCTGCTGACCCAACCCTCTACGCACATCGCGGGATGCACGTCGTTGACGGGCCGCTGATAACCGCCGCGTCCGACAGAACCTTTGCTGCATCCGAAGAGCAGGGGTTTTCTTCCATCTGCGGGCCTAGCCGCTGAGGAGTTTCGGAACCTGTCTGGAGCTCGGGTTCTTACTGCGGCTGGATGCCTGAATGAGCCAACACTGACCACCCTGGAAGCTGGTAGGTCGGGAGAGCTCTAATGCCACTGTTGTTGCACCAATCTTCCTTCTTCCTTCGCTCACTCTTCCCCACTCTTACAGTAGCTGTCTGACGAGAATCACATTTCCTCTTTCAAGACAGGATACACTGAAAATCATGGCGACCAACGGGACGAACAAGCAAGACGTCGGCCTCAATAAGGAATGGACCGAACAAATTATCAAGGCCATGGGTCCAAAGACCGATGCTCGTCTGCGAGAAGTTCTTGGACCACTGATTCGCCACATTCACGATTTTGCCAGAGAAGTTGATCTCACTGTCGATGAATGGATGGCTGGTGTGCAGCTCGTCAACTGGGCGGGTCAGATGAGTAATGAGAGGAGAAATGAAGGCCAGCTTCTTTGCGACGTGATTGGACTTGAATCGTCAGTTCTGCCCGCCAAATTTCTTGGATCTTGAGTACTGATCAGGATCAGACTGGTGGACGACATCACAGTAAGGAAGGCAGCGGCCGCTGATGACGCCGCCACTGCCTCTGCTATTCTTGGACCTTTCTTCAGACATGATCACCCAGTCCGAGACTTTGGAGGCACAATCACATTCAATACTCCGAAAGACGCCCAAGTGGCTTATGTTCATGGCGTTGTGACTGACGCAAAAACTGGAAAACCAATTCAGAATGCATCAGTCGATGTGTGGCAAGCCAGCACAAACGGTAATTTCACTCCGTTTCTCAACGACGACATATGTGCTGACAGACAAACAGGACTTTATGAACAGCAAGATCCAGACCAGGTGGAGCACAACCTACGAGGGAAGTTTTACACCAATGCCAATGGCGAATATGCCTTTTACTGCCTTCGACCTACCCCATATCCTGTAAGTCTTGCCCCAATCATTTTTCCCTTGGGCGCAGCTAACAACGAACAGGTACCCTTCGACGGTCCTGCAGGCAAGCTGCTGCAGCTCATGGATCGCCACCCATACAGGCCGGCACATATCCACTACATTGTACAACACGAAGGCCACAAACCGATCACAACACAAATCTTCGATGCTGAATCGAAGTACCTGGATGACGATTCCGTCTTTGCTGTCAAAGATTCGCTTGTTGTTAAGTTTGAGCCCCGCAAAGGTGATGCCCAGGCAGAATGGGAGCTTGAATATAATGTGGCACTGGCCAAAGATGACGAGAAGGGAAGTGGCAGTGTGCCACAGGTGTCCTCTGGAGCTGGCTCTTAGGCCATCTGTGATATATCTTAATGACTGCAACCACGGTGAATCTCATTACGACTTCGAATACTGTGCTCTCCGTGGTTTGACTCCGGTAATTCCGGAAATGGCATGTGCAAAATGAAGTCAGGAAGTTTGCGGCTCGGATGCACAGCCGTCATGCACATTGTCAGCAACGTGAAAGGCTGGACCGCTCTGCACCAAGTATTGTCTTGCTGGAATGATGTCTGTGAGTCTTGGCTGCGTCCGATGCGATGGATGTCCATTTGCCCCATCGAGCGAACAGCAGGAAAGGCTTGGCCATGATATCGGCATTTTTGCCTAGTACATGATCGTGAGAGGTTAGGACATGCATGTGAATTGTGAAGAAGAATTGCTTTGTCATACAAGTCTATATTTATGCTTCGTCGTCCTTGAACCTCCCAAGCTTGAACAACTTCTTGGCATTGTCACGTCCGATGGCTTTCACGGTGTGCTCGCCGTCCAACTTCACATCGTTATCGTACCAGTTGCATGCATCTGGGAATGACTCGAAGGGGTAGTCGATGGAGAACAGAATCCTCTCGGCTCCAATCTCCTTGATGCAGTATTCGAGCGTAGGTGTTGAGAAATGTCCACTGGTGGTGATCCAAATGTTTTGTGCAAAATATTCACGGATTGTCTTCTTGCAGTCTAGGCCGAGAGGCTTCTTGACATCCTCGAACCAGTGGTTGATGCGCCAAAGGTCGAATGGAATGTGCTCTCCCAAGTGTCCGATAATGACCTTGAGCTTTGGGAATCTGTCGAATGTGCCGTTGGTAACCATACCAAGCAGATGCAGACTGACACCCTGTGCAAATGAGAGCGGTGGTCCGACGAGCCACTTTCGTGGCGCCCAGAGCTTGTCGTGGAAGACTCCGGTTGGGTTTCTTGGGTGAAGGTAGAATGGCACATCGAGCTCCTGCACAACAGACCAGAACACATCCCACTCTGGGTTGTCGTAGAAGATCATGCCAGTTCCGGACTCGTCGTTTCGCTGTGTGTCGTTTACAAGAGCTCCGAGAAAACCATACTCCTTCACGCATCTTCGTAGTTCATCGGCCGCAGTCTGTGGATCGTGCATAGACAAAGTGGCGAACCCACCTAACCGGTCTTCAAAGCCTTTGATCTCCTTGGCAAGATGGTCGTTCACTTCTCGTGCGAGTGCATCGGCTTCTTTTCGGTCCCACACGTCTTGGACACCTGGTGCTGTGTATGAAAGGATCTTGTAGCCCACGCCGTACTTGTCCATGTTCTCGATGCGGAGCTTGTTGATGTCGTTGATCTCCTTAGTGTGCTTGGCCGGGTCGACGGCGAACAGACTTGCCCACCATTGTGTCTTTTCAGCGTTGCGTGGCAACGCAAAAGCCTCTTCCAAAGCGACCTTGCCCTTCATGTTTGCTGAGTATTGTGATAGAGTCCGGCTTGTATATGCTGCTTTCTGTTGTCCGAGTCAAAGCGTGAAGTTCAAATGAAGCAAGGCGTTTTGATGTGAAGGACCAAGATGGAGTGGGAGGCTTGGAGCTTTGTATATGTTCGCCGGGTCAAGAGTAGTCAAGCTTGCAATAGATTCCTAATCTGATGCCCCAAGGCCAAGGAGATCCCCTCGTGCTCCACGTCTCCACGTACCAAAGGCTCGCATGGTGTCAAGAGGCTCATCTTTGGTCTGACTTCTGCCGGCTTACGGAGGCGTGTTGGCTGGCCGAGCTGTCCAGCTTCGGACAGGGACGAAGCACGGCTAATGCACCTGCACCGGCTATGTTCCGCACCATGTACCCTGGAGGAAGGGCGATGCCATCTTCGCTGAAGATTGGGACTGTTGGGCTTGCATACAACTTCGCGCACTCTTTCGACGATGTTGTCGCTGTAGGTCCGTATCAAAGCCTTTGCTCTCGCGACGTTGGGCGCGACACCACAAGGCAAGAGTCTAAGAGAGTTGAATTGATCCGAAATTCCGATCGGAAGCATACACGAGCCGAAAGGGCAAGGGCTGTAAGGCCAACATGGCGACTCCAGGGTTGTGCAAGATTTGGTAAGCAATTCCGACTGCAAAGAAAGTCCGACGAACACGATGAACGGGGAGTGTGATTGGGGTCTTCGAAGCTACAGCGACTCTCTGGGGAAGAGCTCAAGAGCTTGCAGCTATTCGTGCCTACGGCAGGTGTGAGGCCCGCACCCGCCAATGGAAAGCATCTCGCCCGCTGCAATGGCGGTACCATCCTGACAAGGCTCTGTCTGGTAGGAACCTGTCTCCCGTTCCTTTATCACCATGGAGCAGTCCGCCAACTACCAGATATCCTCGCAGATCTATGCCCGGCTTGACTCAGGAAAAAGAGAGTATCGTCTGCTACGTTTCATTGGAGGCAAGCGTGAGTTGGCCTGGGAGCTTGGCACCCACTCTCTGGTCAATTCACAGCCTTTCTATGCGTTATCCTATTGTTGGGGTGAGGCAGAAGCTGACAAAACCATCACTCTTAATGGCCATGGATTCTTCGTTCGACCGAATCTCTACAACTTTCTGGTCCAAATGGCGAGCGAAAACCGGCGAGACTGGTTCTTCGTGGATGCGATCTGCATCAATCAAGACGACTTGTCAGACCGATCAGTCCAGGTTGCCTATATGGGTGATATATATAGGACAGCTACCGAAGTCATTGTTTGGATGTACTTTGACAGCACTTATGATCCCAGAATTATGACTATGACGCAAGAGCAAATGCAACACCATGTTAGGAGTTATCAAGCTATGGAGAAGCTTCAACAAGGTCGCGACATACCTCTAGACATGCGTCAGACATGGGACATGCTGCTACAACTCATCCGCCAATTAGTCGTTGCGAGTGAATACTGGTCCAGGCTGTGGGTTGTGCAGGAGCTACTATTGGCCAAGAAGCTTACTATTCAGTGGTCTTCACTTCGATTCGATTGGGCAAATTTGATAGAGTTGTGTATAAATGAACCGATCGGCGCTGCAGGACTGCCCATCGAGGGACGCGGCAATGGCACGGAAGTGAGTCTCATCCTTTTGATCCTGGCCTCGAGCGACTAGCACTTGATCGATGAGCACGATCGAAAGCTGTAGCTTGGAGAGTGCGAGCACTGACTAAAGCACAAGGCCATGCGTAAAGGAGGTTATGCTGAGGGAACACTTGACTCCAACAACAGCTTCCAATGTCGAAGCCTCTGGAACTGGTACACACGTGCGAACGAGGACTTACATGCCGAGAGGTTACTCTCCTTTCCCGATGCGTTCCAGAATTTCTCGATCAACAACTGCAGTGTGATCCACGACAATGTCTATGCTCTGCTAGGCATATCTGTATGCATCATCCAACCAGATTACAGCCTGCCGTTGCTGGATCTATACGTCTCTACTCTGTACCAGATCTTGCTGTCTCTCTGGTCTATGAGGCCGGCAGCGGTGTCATCGGCATCGAACGGGCCCAACGATGTTCTGCGAGGCCTCGGTCTAGACCCAACGACACTTCGGAAATGCGGTAGAGTTCTCATTTACGCGTTCCAGATTCAGCCTTTTGACGAGCTAATTTTTCTTGCCACATACTTGGTTGTCAGAAGATTCACCATTGAGGGTAGCACATCGGACGCAGCGATTTGGTCACTCTCAGCTGATTGGGTATACGACTCTCAATACGTGCGAGACGGTCGCAAATCCGGCAGCATACTCAAGAAACCATGGTATCTGAGTGAAAACCAGGCTTTGAAAAGGATTAATAAAGGTATCACAAAACGTGTAGACAGCGCTCTGGACATTCTGCGAGATGTCGAGCAGTCGGATAAAGCCATGACGGCGACTTCTTGGAGTGGATCTGCCAGTGATGGGCGAACGAAGCGCGTCAGTGAATGGGTTCGACGGATGGATGATATCTGTGAGCAGCTTTGGAATCGATGGCTGCAGGATATGAGAGAGCGAACGATGCCTGAGCAAACTGACCCGGACTTGTAGCCGACATTGCCAGCCTGGAGACTAGACCGAAGACACTATCCCGTGCTGTAAGTCATGAAATAATTCGCGAGGTCATGTATATAGAGATGACGAATGTATTGTAGATCATTGATAACTAGAAAGCTATCCGGTGCAACACGTGGCATTACACATCTCTTCCTTCATTTGTCAGTCAACCGCCAGTTGCAACAGGCAGTAGCCGCAGGGAGAATGAGTAACCGTGATACTTTGATCATCAGGTCCGTTTGGTTCCTTGAATCACTTTTCCATGCTCGTCGACCTCGACTGAATCTCCTGGCTACGAGTTTTGATTAGCATGAGCTCAGAACAACGCTTGCAAACGGAGTCGCATATGCAATCAACCTGAGGATGGGTTCTCCCTCGTCACTGGCGACGACGAGCGGGAGTATGTCACGGGGGTTGCCTGACTTACCACATTCACAAAGCCTTCCACCATCTCGTCCGCTGCCTTGCCTGGAGAATCCTTCCCAGCTGCCACACTACCAATAGCCCCTGCGAAAGGCTTGCCATTCCGCTCGAGTTCCTCTGGCTTTGGAAGGCCTTTCTTGTCGATCATGGTGTAGCCCTCACTGAGCTCCTTATCTTTGATCTTGGAAGGCTTGTCGCCAGGCATGGTCGGCGCATCGATCTTCTCGAAAGGTTCGTCGAGCTTTGGAATCTCCTGCTTTGCTTTGGCCTCTGCCAGAGTGGGCCACTCAGACTTGCCCTTCTTGGAATTCGGATTCAACGACATTGCGAATGCTCGATCTGCTTTCGCATGCCAACAGAACTCTCAGAGACCCAGCAACTCCTCTTCTTATTGCCTGACTGGGTGTTTGCTGCGTCTTCGTGTTGAGAGAACATTTGCTTGAGAACAAACCATGATCGCGCCATTCTCGCAAACAGGAACTAGCCTTTCGTGAAGGTGGAAGTTTCTTGATGCTTAGAGAAGCAGGATGAATTCGCGTGTAGTGGAAGTAAATGCATTGCTTCTCCTGTACAGTGGGTTGATAGGACCCAGAGGCTGCTCTTGCTCTGATAATTCATATGCGTCTTGTTGATTGGTCATGAGTGTATGATGTCCATACGAATCAGCGAGCTTATGAGCAAAACAAGCAGCCTGGATTGCACATTTGGCTTTGGTTTGACAAGAAGAGCTTGCTGAAAAATGATAGGATACATTCGTCCTCACTGAAGATCAGATGCTGTGGATGCACACCGAACTGAGTGCTTGCGCCAGTCTCGGCACCTCAGGCAGTCAAGCATGCATCGAGCGTGGAGGCCCCCAGACCAAAATGTTGGGAGTCGCCTCCAAAAGTTTCATCGCAATAGATGTCATTCGAAGTGGCTGGGAAAGGTCACCGCTTCGCTCAGGCTGCCACAAATTAGACTGCTGCTCCGCGTCGCCCGGCACATGGTCTCGAGCTTCGACCTTGATGCAGTGACCTAATCAAAGACTCCAGGCGGGGCTTGCAGGTGCGCGAAGCACCGCCGCTTCATGTCTGTCCTTCCTATCGTGGAAGATCTATAGAGCTGACCACGATCGTTGGTGGAGCATGGGTAGTCATGGACGTCACCAATCTGACAAGCGAAGAGCTGATTAGAAGGGATCGGTGTCCTCGACGCTGATGGATTTGGTTCTAGAGCTATGGTAATCCATGCCGTCTTCGTGAAAACTGTTGCCGTGCCACGGAAAGGCAAGTCTCCGGAGGAGTAGTTGATTGAGCTTACACTTACGTTGATTTTGATTCGACAGAACCCCTGTCGAGCACAAGGTATGTTTAAATGCATGCTTAAAGCTTGTGCGGGGATCGAGGGGTTGGTGTTGTTGTATCGTGGGCGGAGATGGAGTGGAGTAAAAACCGATGGTGATGTTTGGGTTCGAATCAACATGGACAGCCCTGCTCGATGTCAAATGCAGAGGAGTCGAGACAATCCGATAAAGCTACCAGCGCAAGTGTTGAGGCCTGGGAGAGGGCTGGCGTGCGATTCCCTCTGTCGGGCACTATCGATCGGACGCCCGCGATTGCCAACATATATGAGAACTGTCAGCCTTCAAGCTATTTCAGCTCCATTTGCTCTTCTCGCAGTTTGACCAAAGACAGCCGCTACTATGAAGATTTGTCTTGCGTTCTTGAGCTTCTTGCTCTCGTCCACGGCTCTGCCAGGTCGGCGTCAAGACGCACCGTCCCTATGCGACAAGTGTGAGCGAGCCTTTACCATTAGCATCGACACCACTAGCTGACATGGAGTGTGACCAGACACAACTGCGCTGCTGAAGGATAACACAGCCGCCAACCAGCAGACTGTCCTGACGCTGGTGCGTTACGTACAGTGATGGATTGACAGACCGCAGTGCTGACTTGATCTCCAGATCGTGAATACGGCTGTCATTGGCAACTATACTTCCATGCCGGGTTCACTCGTCAAAGTTGATGGAATCCTCGCTCCAGGTACGGGCGAGTATGAAGGCGTGAATCTTGCTCCATACTTCAGTGGCGAAGGCCCAACCACCAACAGGGGCGGCGACCAAGGTGTTATGGTCAACTTCCTCGATGGAGGCGGTGCTGATCCATTGAAGAGCAACATGCCTGCGAACGATCCAAACAGTAACCAAGGGTGAGTCGCACCAATTTCAGTGATCTGCAATCCGTTGACTGATGAATTTCCCAGCATTCTGATTTCCCACCTTTACTCCTATTTCGCCGTCCTGCTAGGATGTTCTCAATTTGGCAACACTGTCGCGCCATATGCAGGCAGAACATCGATGTACGAGGTACACAAGTTTATGGATCTCGATAACCTTGCCGTTGGATGGTTCATCCAGCAGGTGGGACTGGCTGCTGCGAGCTTCGGAGTTACCGATGAGGACGTCGCTACTGTTGGAAAAGCGCTTTCGGATACGTTTGGCAAGAGATGTAGTCCTCCGGCCAGCGTTCCGCCTAGTGCAGAGCCAATGTTACAGGCAATCTGCATACAGGTAAGTGAATCAATCAGTTGCATCTTGAGTTGCGACCTCGCTAACAGTAATGCAGTCGAATTGTCCTTTGGCTGATATGCCGATGTGCGATGCGTACGGAGAAGGCTCTGCGGGCTCTGCAAGCCCAGCGGGATATGGCCATGGCGGCATGTGAAGCCGAAGCGCAGCTGTTGCACAGACACGCCATATTTTCCAGTTGAATTTGCTTCTATGCTTGCTGAGATCTTGAAGAAGCGTTTGTAGTGTCCGTATGAAACAGTCTGCTACTTTCCGACAACTTATCACCAATGGTAACAAAGTCGATGGTACCCTTCCGATGGTAGAAGGTGAAGCTTTCCGCTGCAAAAGCTATTGAGGATGTCTCGCAAACCAGGAGTTGCAAGGGGATTCGTATCGTAACAAGCAGGCTTCAGATCACTGTGATTCATCATCAGATGTTGATCGTAGAACACGGCCATCCGTTGTCTTGGCAAGTCTTTTCCATATGGCGAACGCTTCAATGACGGTCGTCAAGAATAGTGCAGAACCCAATCCGATCCAAAGGCCGGAGATACCCATCTTTGGCGGGCCCAGCTCGAGGAAAATTGCAACAGGCACGGCATACAGGTAATTTATGGTCATTGTGCACCAAGCTCCGATATCCTGCCATCCGAATCCTCGTCCGATGCTATGCGGCCAGTTAACTGTCGCATCCCAGATCATGAATACAGCCGCATATGGGAGGGCTGCCTTGATTATCTGCGCCACCTTAACGTCGTGGACCAGGTACCGCAGAGTGAGGAAAATGAATCCCGTGCCGAGGAGTGCATCGAACAGTCCAGCAATCAAAAAGACAACCGCGTACCATTTCATCACCTTGCGAGTGGAGCTTGTCATTCCGGCGCCGACCAGCTGTCCAACTCTGGTTGAGCACGCTACGGATGCTGAGAATGGGACATGCCAAACCAAGGTCGCGATAGTCCCAATAAACGTTTGTCCAGCAAGTGCCTCATCGCTCACAAAGGCCGTGGCGAAGGTTAATATCTCAAAGCACATCCATTCGCTCAGCGTCATCAGAGTTCCTGGAATTGCGAGCCGCATAATGAGACCCCATTCTTTACGCCACTCGGAGCTGATCTCGGAGGTTGATGGCCAGCATTTCAAAGTCGATGGCTTTACAAATCTGGCGTAGGCCGCGAGAAGAATTGGTCTTACAAAGTTCGTCAGGGACGCCGACAGTGCTGCGCCAGCTACTCGCATATCGGCGACATAAACCAGAAGGTAGGTCAGTCCAATGTTGATCGGCAGGCAGAGAATGAGGATGATCATTCCCGCGGTGAAATCGCCTTGAGCTTGCATAAAGCGCTTCCCGTTCTCGAATGTAACGAAGCCAGGCACTCCGATCAACGTGTACCTCAAGAAGCTGCTTGCGTGCAAAGCCAAGGACTGAGAGGGTACTATCGCCGCAATGAGCGGACCGGAGAAGAGCCAGAAAGTACCTATTGGTATCACGGCAACCAGATGCACAAGTATGGTTGCGCGAATCGTATATAACCCGACATCAGCAAGACTTGAAGAGCCATAAGCTTGTGAGCAGAGCGTGTCGAGTGCAGTTGCCATGCCTCTGCAATATCATTAGCAAGTGTTCAAGCTCGAAGGTCAAATAGTCCAATACTCAAAGACAGCGAATCCAGTAATGTTCGCCGTTGTTATGCCCAACGAAACTCCAGCGATTTCCTCGGTAGATAGCTGCGCCGCGACCACAATGATGATGACTTGGTAGGCATATTGCAGGAAGTACGTGATCACCAGCGGTCCTGAGTACCTGACCAGGATAGACGCCTCCGTTCTCAAAGAAACCTCCTCGATTACAATTTCCTCATTGTCTTTGCCGGTGGCGACGCTCTCTTCGCTGCAGTTGTGGTGGATATGTGAGCGATCATCGCGGAGAAGGGGCGTCGACTCGGTCGGCTGGCCAGCAGCCGTTTCCGCCGCTGCAGTCATCTTGTGCTTTCCTTCAAGAAAAAAGTAGCAAAATTTCAACACGAGTTCAGCTACATTGAAACTTTGAGATCGTGGTTGTTGCAGACATTGGTTCGCAAGATGGGTTCCAAATTTTGTGTCACCGTGCATGATGCCCAGCCAATCCCGGCCCAACATGGGACCCACTGCTGGCCCCTGCTGCATGGGGATGGCGGTGTCCGTTCCTCCCTCATCATTGGAACCCAGTTGCCATAGCTTCATACACAATGAACTGTGCTTCAAACCGCAGCTCGTCGTGCCGTGGCTCGATATCAGAAACCTATTCATCTGGAATGGCCGAACGCGAGATGAGAAAATTTCCCGCTGGAGATTCACCAGACAAGTAGACACGGACAAATATGCTCACGTTTTGGAAGCTTTGGTGAAGTGTACCTGACACAAGACAGCTCGTATGAGCACTGATGCCGGAGACTTAGGCGAAACCAGGTATCTGGACCGAGTATTCGATTTTTCAATTTCTGATCTGCGTGGCTCTAAGGCAGCGTGTAGCCACCATCGATGATTGTATCGCTGCCAGTCTGGTATGAGCTGGCATCTGAAGCGAGGTAAAGGTACAAGCCTTTGATCTCTCGGACATGACCTTGTCGACCAAGCGGCGTCATTCTGTAAGCCTCGCTTTGCACTTTCGGGGCAGCACCCATCTTGGTATCGAAGAAGCCGGGCGAGACAATGTTGACGCGAGCAAAGTCCCGCCATTCTCGAGCGAGAGATCTGCCGAGATGCCTGATGGCGGCCTTTGTTGCATTGTAGACCTATCGATGTCAGCTGCATATTCATGGCCCGAGGGTCTCCGTGCTTACTGGCTGATCAACAGGCACATTGACGATGTGTGCTGAAATACTGGCTGTGATGATGAGGTTGCCAAATCCTTGCTTCTTGAATACCTGACCTGCAGCGCGAGCCTGCCACACGACACCATCGGCTAATCGTGTTAACAAAAAGCACAGCCTGCTCCGATTCTTCGACACTTACTGTTCACTTCCATTTGCTTCCTGTACTCCTCATCAGAGGTCTCGAGAAGTGGCTTCGAAATAGCCATTCCTGCATTTGCAACAAAGACATCTAGTCTTCCAAAGTCTGCGACTATTTGTTCAACGACCTTGTCAACTCGATCAGAGCTCGACACTTCTAGCTGGTAGGCCTTCGCACGAATGCCGTGCAGTTCGGCAAGCTTGGCGCCTTTTGAGATTGCTTCGTCGTTCGAATTGTAGAGGAGAGCAACATCACCACCTGCTTCAGCGATAGCCTCAGCTGCGGCCCACCCAATTCCTGCAGAGGCACCAGTGATGGCAGCAACTTTGCCCTTCATGCTGAATTGTTGCAGGACATTGTCTGGAGTGTTTGGGAATGGCTTTGGCTGCCGCGGAGTGGCATTCGCGTCCTCGAGTGTCATAGACATTTTGAACTTGTGATTGTGCTCGTTGCAGAACTAATAAATGATGAGCAAATGAGAGCAATAATCTACCAAGAAATATATGAACGATCGAACATCGTGGAGTGTAGGTATGCTGTCACCCCAACCGAAGCTTTGGTTGGTGGAACTGTCTCGGCCGCCTGCTCGCCGGCTTGTCTGGCAGGCGTGGCAGGGTCGTCCCTCACCTCCAGCTGTATCTCGACAATGCACCTCCTCCAGCATGATCATGAATGTCACGCCTCAATGGCTGTTAATGATGTCTAGTCGATGAGAAGCGTTTGCTTGCGAGTCGATTTTCAGTCAGAACTATGGACACAAAATTGGATGACATCAGGCAGATCAGCAAGCGATCCTCTCCATCTTTCCTCAGCTCGTTCAGCTCGTTCAGCTCGTTCAGCTCTACTTCTGGCGGCAATGCATGATGCAACTCATGGTATAGATGGCTAGTACTGAAGAGACACAGTCGACAGGGTCGGCCACAAGCAGTCCATATGAATACCCGAATAAGAAGTTCAGCTCCACAAGGGACTACCTCGAATGGCTCTCGATAGCAGTCATGGAAGCGCACACCACGAGCCACGGCTTCGACCCCATCCTCTTCCAACACGTCGCTTCCGATTTCGAGATGGTCAACGCGTCGGTTCACGAATGTCCGTTGCCTCCGGCTGCCAATCTGGCGGAACATCTGCAACAGATTGAGCAATTCAGAAAAGACAACCCGGGGTGGAAAGTCAACGCTACAAATGTCAGCGTCAGCCTTTTGAAAGGCTCAAATTCGGCTGAAGTGTGGATGACGATGCGAGGATGCGATGCGGACGATATCACTTTCAATCGTGAAAGTGTGAGCATATTACACTGGCGCAGGCGTACAACTGATGGCGTCTGGGTCTGCTACAGGCATACTGGGATAAGAGGTCCAGGTGATAGCCTGGCTACCACTGGTGTATGAGCGGGCCCATGAAATGTTTGTTTCTCAAAGGGCAGACAGCCGGTGCGCCGCGGTCAGAGACCCGGGTGGGCGGTGGGTTCCAGCAGCACCATGCCTGCCGGACTGCCCTGCGCGTGAGCAATTCAAGATGCATAGCGTGGCTAGGAGATGCTCACAGAACACGTTGGCAAACCATACTTCCTTTAGACCGTAGATGCTGACCAAACCAAGGTCTCCCTGCATCGGGCCTCAGATGTGGATTATCAATTGGAGAAGACATCCGATACAATGTCATGATCACGAGGTTATTCGAAGCACATGCTAGTATATCGACCGGCTCTTCCACCGAAAATGCATATGAGGACCAGTACTTCTTCTCGTGCTCATAATTTGGAAGTTTGCTTCTCTTTCTTCATTTCGTCTGCCGCCATTTCGCGCAAGACTTTCTTCAAGATCTTGCCACTTGGATTCTTAGGCTACGCAAGGTCAGTATATTCCGAGGAGGCACAATAATGGCATGGACTTACAATCTCATCCAGAAACACCACACCTCCATCCGGACGCTTGAATTTCGCAAGCCGCGAACCCATGAACTCGATGATAGCTTGTGCGTCCAGGCTCTTGCCCTCATCATTGTCTTTCCTCACCACATATGCTCGCGGATACTCGGAGTCATCATTCTTATTCCTCTTAACACCAATGACGCCCGCGTCTGATATTCCTGGATGATCGAGCAAAACAGCTTCCAATTCCGGCGGTGCGACTTGGAAACCTCGCACTTTGATCAGTTCTTTCTTGCGATCGACGATATACCATTTTCCTGTCTCTTTGGCGCAGTACGCAATGTCACCTGTATGGAAGAAGCCGTCCTTATCCCAGCTGTCGGCTGTTGCCTTCTCGTCCAAGTAGCCTGGGATTACTGTGACACCTCTTATGCAGACTTCACCACGAACATCGTAATCGGTGATTTCTTTGTTGGGATCGGCAATGTCTACGATTTTGAGCTCTACGCCTGGGACGGGACGGCCGCAACTTCCGGTGTCGTCGTCTTCGGGGTAGGGAAAGTTGGTGCAGATGCAGCTCTGGATTGGTGACGAGTTAGAATTTTTTCTGTCATGGATCATGGGAGAAGTCCGAACACCGTACCGTCTCAGTCATACCCCAGACTTGCGTAAAAGGAGCATCCTTCGCCAGTAGTGCCTGAAATTTTGCCTGCTGGGTCTTCTCCAAAGGAGCTGCACCACATGTTGCGAACTTGATACTCTTCATCGAATATTTCTTCGTCAAGTCGGAGTTGATGATTTGCAGGACCATGGGTGGCACAGTTGCGCAGTCTGTGATTTCGTACTTCTCGATATACTTGAGAAAGGCTTCGAGATCGAATCGACGCATGATATATGTGTCCACGCCATTGTTCAGCGGGCTGAAGTGTGTACATGGAGCCGTGGCGACGTGAAACATGGGCGTACATTGGAGACGTTTGATCTATTGTGAGTCCATCAGTGACTGCAGTAAGACAAAAATTGACTCTGGCTCACCTGGTAAGGTTTTGGTTTCCAGTCATTGATCTGGATATGCTGTGCGATCAGATTGTAATGTGTCAACATGGCGGCTTTGGGAAGCCCTGTGGTCCCAGAGCTGAACATCCTCGCTGCTGTTGTATTCTTTGAAACCTCGACATCGTCGAATCGCTCCCAATCTTCTTCGCCATGCTCAAGAAGTGTCCGCCATGACTTGAATCCGTCTGGCACTTTCTGCCCCTCTCGATTGTCGAATATCAGTATGCGGTCTCTTGATATTGACCCAGAGTCGTCTGCTGCCTTGAGTGCGTGTTTCAGAATTTCGGGCTCGACTATGAGGAATTTGATGTGTGCTGCTTTGATCGCGTGGGCGAGCTCGTATGGTTGGTAAGAGGGATTTGTGCCAGCGAAGATTCCTCCAGCTGCTATGATGCCGTTGGCAAGGATTGAGTAATTGATCTGGAGCTTCAAGTCAGCGGAGTGGCTTCGATATATGTAGGAATGCGATCCGTGACATACATCATTGAAGCTGTGCACGCACACAGTGTCACCTTTCTTCAATCCGACCTTTCGAAAGCCAGCAGCAAGCTTGCGTATCGTACTTCTAGCCTGAGCAAAAGTATAATGCCGCTTGGTGTTGTCCGCGTCAATGTAGATTTGCTTGTCTTCCTTCACTCGAGGATTGTCAAAGTACCACGAGATCAAGTCCTTGCCTGGGAATTCAAGCTCAACTTCCTGCTTGAAGACCATATTCACGAAGGTTTCCGAAACAGGGTAGACTGGTGATCAAAGCGCGTGGTATAGAGAGGTGATGTCGACTACTTCACCAACATTTTGGCGTTATCACATGGGTCTTTTGCCGAGATCTGCATAAGCCATCATGGCAATTATTTTGTTGTGCCGCCGGGTATGATCGTTTTGGGATGGATAGCTTGAAAGTTCAAGCGTCATGGTCCTTGTACCTCGGAGAAACGGTGAAGTTTATTCTCAGCCTCTTGAAGCTTATGCTGTTGATTTCGGAGCCGATCAATCAGTGGCTCGCTCGAACCACTGCAGCTGGAGATATGAGAAACAGATTGATGAATGGGACTTGGTCATGCAGATGCTTCATAACTCATTCACTACACACTGGAGTAGTGTCTATATGAGGCCGGCCAGAAACCGGCATGGCTGTACCACTGTGTTCCTAAGGACCAGCTGTTATTCGATATGTTCACGGGGTCTCGCGCTTGTCCGCATTGTTGATTGTAGCCGCATCAGCAGCCTGCGTACAGAGCGTTGGCATAAAGCGCGTATGTGTCTGCATTGTTGACGGCCTGCTGGGAGGACAGAGCCCTGGATGCTGAATATCCGTATGCGTAGTCGTCAGTTCCAGGATTGTAGACAGCCGGAGCCTTTTGATAATGTCAGTGAAAAGAACAAGAAGATCACAGATGAATGCTCCTTGTCTTGGAGGTGGTCCCTCTATGGCTACACTTACATGAGTCTTCTCGTGGAGCACTGTGGTTGCTCGATCCTGGCCGTGACATCGCTTCGAGATAGCTTGAAGGTCATCGTAGAAGATGTCACAGTAGGCAATGTAATTCTGCGAAGGCAAAGTGTATGCGATCACACCTGATTGACAAGCGCCGTATTCGTCTTCGCAAGATGACTCGGTGACGCCGCTATTGGTAGTCGCACACTCATCAGCGACAGCCTTGAAACGGGCGGCCACGGTACGAATCACAGAGCTTGAAGAGGATTTGAAGTATTCTTGCATCTTATGGCCGGCCTGTGCTGCGGAGGCGGCATTGTTGGCAAGATCGGCACAGTTGGAAAGAGCGGTCTGAAGTGCAGCTCCCCGTTCTCGAGAACAGCCTCGAGTGTCGAGCTCAGTTCGCTTGTGAGCGATCTTGTGAGCAAGGTACGGGACTGCTTTTGCTTTGTCGCCGTCAATGTCTAGGGTGAGGGTATTGCTCGAAAAGGCCACTGATTCGCCGGAAAGAGTCGTGCTGTTCAGGTCGGCATAGGGCATAGAGCCAGTTGCGCGAACAGTGTATTTGTCTGTGTTTTCGACGTCTGCCCGCTGTCAGTGTCTAGCCGGCCTAAGAGGGACGCGTACGCTCACCATAAAGCTCGGCGACATCTACTTCGGTCGAAATCGTCTGGCCTGGCTCAATGGGCACAAAGTGGGTGGCTTCCAGGTTGGTGGTGGCCATGCGGAGCAGGATTCCATTGAATGCTGCGCGGGAGGCTGTGGCATATTAGCGATGATAGTCCAAGCTCATTTCAATATCACGCATTACCTGGTCCGTTGACAGTGAACTTGTCCACTGGCGAGTCTCCATCCAGGAAAGTACCTCTGTAGAACAGATTGTAGCCACGGACATCGTTGTTGGTGACAGCGGCCTTGACCTTGCTGTCGCCCAGCGAGGTCAGCACAACAGTCAGTGGGGTGTCCCGCTTGAGCAGGTCCACTGCTGCGCCACTGGCATAGGCGATCCAAGTCGCCGCGATAAGGAGTGAGAAATGCATGTTGGAAGCGAGGTTTCAAGATCCGGAAATTTGAGAGCGAATGCGCGAGAAGTCGAATGCGTCAACGATTGAAGCTGTAATGTCCAAGAATCACAGGGTATCGAAGGAGTGACAAACCCTACCAGAGGGAAGAAAATGTATGAAGGAGAGACAGAAGTGAAGAAGCTTCAACCGAAGACGATTCTCGAGCTCGCAGAGGCCGTGGTCTTGTGAAGTAGAGTGAAGTATGTAGCAGGCCTTTATAGCCGCAACCTACTAGTCAGACATGGCGATACTCCTGCAGTGTAACGAGGCTTGCCGAGAAGGACTACGGCTAGCTCTGCGGACGTCCTACCGCGTCCAGAGCACTTGCCGCCCGACACGGAAGGCAGAGTCGTCTGAAGCAGATCCAGTCGGGCGTAAATCATGGACTGAGACTGGGTTCCAAGCTCAACATGCGGCGCATGGAGTATCTGGGCGGCTTGGCTCTGTGACAAACAATGCAAGAGCGCAACGGTGATCACATGGACGATAGGACGGCGCGAAGGCCAGGACGACGGGCTAGCGCGTTCGTTGTACTTCGAGTTTTTCTGGTAACGCTGCGGAAGCAGCTGTTCGCGAAATTGGTCTCGCATAAGAGATAGTTCTTTGTGTTTCCTCGGAACTGTTGCCTCGTCAAGCTGTTCGTTTGCTATAAAATGGTAGCAATTGCCAAGTAGCTGCGTGGAAAAGGATTCGCATGCACTACACTGCCGTTTGGGCCTCTAACGGATGGTGTATGTGTCCGTGAAAGCATTCGTCCCCTAGGGCACCAATGAAAAGTGAATGACGTTGGAGAGGATGTATTTTCTCGGACAAGCGCTGGCGTTTGAAGCACAGGACGATATCTGAAACATGCAGGGCGCGTAGGGACATCTCCTTTGAAAATGGACATGACTGAGCTTTGGCTCCCGAATGCATCTACTCGAGGCTGGATGCAGGAGAAGGAAGTCTTGTTTGCTGGTTTTCAGAGTGTACGAATGAGCGATGTCCTCAAATTGATGGGAGTGTGGATGGGAAGACGTGGCGGAGAAGTTCGGCGGATTCAGGTTGAGTGAGCAGCACAGTCTTGGCACAGGAACGAGGCGCAGTTGGCGGCTGAACAGCTCCACTGCACGTCTTCCAGTCGAAACAGGCGTCGCAGCGCGCTTCATCGCGTGCAACAGAAGACCGCCACCGCGTTACAGTCTGCTTGAGCTCTCTGATATGCTCGGAAGGCTCCCGAAAAGCACACTTGCGCCGACCGAGTCGCTGGGCTCCGCGACTGCCTACACTCCTGCATGTTCGCCTAATGCCATGTGACAACTGACGAGCGTGACTTAGGCGAGGCGCTGCTATCACTCGCTTTGCCATGACAGCAAGGACCTCAACTTGACAAACAATGCTAACCTCGAAGAACTTCGCCATCGTTGCAGGACTGTCAGCAGCCTGTGTCACGTTTTACTACTTGCAGAGCACGTCTTTTATCAGCACTCCGTCAGCCGATATGGCCAGTCCTTCTAGGCAGCAAGCTCACGAGCCCACGGTCGACGATTTGCGCATCTTCCTCTCACATACCTGGCTCCCAGTGCCGACCGTCAAAGTCACGATTCAGAACACCCACCCCACGGCGACCTTCAGTTTACTCTCATGGGATACGCCGATCGACAAGTCATCATTGAACACGGGGGTTCTGCAATTGACCGACGCTGTGTCTGGAGAAGCAATCGAGGGCCCTGGGCTGAAATTCAATCGCCTGTTACCGCCGCCTCGCGATGATGTGGTAGAGTTGGCAGCGCAAGATGTTGTAGAAGTGGATATCGAGCTCAAGGCACCATGGATACCAAGCAGCAACAAGTTGGTCAAAGTGCATGCGGAAGGCGCTTGGAGGGCCGTCTGGACAAAGGCGAAAGGCGAGGTCACGGATGACGAACTGAACGCTATGAGTGGACCTGGCGTACTGCAAGGACCATTCCGGAGTGTCAGAGATGTTGAGCTGGAACTGTCAGAACGGTGACCGCCGGAACAAGACTTGACGAAGCAATGAGTACGCCGTCTGAGCTCAGTTCTCAATGCGGCGGGTGTTGAGGTAGTGCTTTGAGGACTCAAGGCTGAATGCATGGCTATTACTGAACTTCTTCGATTTTTCCGTCAATTTTGGACTCAACAACTTCAACGAGCACTCAGAAGCGCAGCACGGCTGACGATCGACCGGTCGCCAGCTCCTCACCTCTGCAACGACATTCAACGTGTGCGACTTGGCAGCTTTCGCGAAGGGCGTCGAGTTGTTGGCTTCGTAGTGCCAAAAGGAAAGCTGCAGGCTTCGGAACGTTGCCTTTCACGTGAAGGCTGAGCACCATGCAGATGATTTCGTGCCTTGCAGCGACTATAGCGCAGAACTTCCGGAAGCGCCCATGACTTCTTGCTTTACGTCAGGAGTCTCCTCGCCCGTGCTGTATCCATACTAGCAGGCAGGAGCCCAGCCGGCCTCGTGCAGAAGGGAATACGAAACCTCAACACTGGAACTGCGGAAGACGCAAGTCGAGAAGTGCAAAAGATGGGTCTCGTGTCGAAGTGTCACAAGTAAATGCAATTTTGTGCAACTCTAGCAGTCTTGACAGGAAAGGTACGTCAAGATGCAAACACTGCATAAAGCTATGACTTCGTACTACCACACCACACTGAGCTACCTCGGTTGCCGCGCCTAAGCGTGACGGCACCAGGAGTGCCCGGGTTGGATCTACGCGCTCACGGCGCTCTCAGCCGCGAGCACTTCTTTACAAGGCGTAGGGCTCTGCGATGCTGACTCTTACTGCAGCTGAGCCCTGGTCTGCAATGGCGTCTAATTTGCTTCTGGAACGCCACACTCCTGTCAGCAGGAATGGGCAAGTGCTGTCAATATACTGCACGAACCAGCAAGATGCTGACAGAAGCAGATAGCTTTGGTCAATCATATCGCCAGCTGCGCCTGGCCGAGAGTCCCGACCTCATGATCATTGTAGACAGCGCTGTGCCACTCAGATTCAAGGCAGTGCTCTCACTTGTGTCTGGACAGGCGGCTAAATGGACGTTGGTGAGGCGCATGAATCGGCGAGCGAAGGGGGCAGCAGCTGTGGCCAGAATCTGTACTCCTTCATGCTGACATGCAGGCTGCCGCATGCATTCAAGTACAGCTGCCAAGACAGACAAGGAGCAGCCGTTTTGGGACGTTGGAAAGGATGAATAGGGACAGCACACGTGCGAAATGGTCCTGGTGGAGTAGGGCTGTGAAGAGAGCCCTTGTGCAATCACCGACGCCCGGGGCGGCCAGGAGAACGAGGACGTTGAGCACGTGGAAGAGTACATCGCGAGCCACGCGAGCCAGAATGGACGCCATTGTCATTACGGTACTGCGCGACTTCATCCTCGAGGAGCGTGGCGCGATGACGGGCGGATGAACAGCACAAGACGGCGTGCCGCAGAAGCGAGATTTGCACCACGCTGTGCGCCACCGGCATCGTGAATGTGAAGCTCGCGGCGAGAATGTGAGGCATACTCAGCCCTTGGCACAAGAGGACAATGTCGATTGTTTGTGATATTGTGACGACAGCCTGGTTCTGGTATGCTGGCTCCTGAGTAACATGGCACAAGCCAGGATATGCTGTGCTGCCGCGACGGGACCGATGAACAGGTAGGCTGTCGTAGATCTGTACGCCCTAGCAACCGGCAGACATGCAGTGCAATGACGAGTCGCCTCTGCGCAGAGGCGAGAGAGTGGAGTGGAAATCAATAGCAGCTGAGGCTTGGCGGGTCGGATAGCTTCGCCGAAGTCGTGCCTCTGTCGTCTCGTCTCCTCCATGTCCCCAAGCGACTCGACCTCCATTCGTCATCACTTTTCAATACTCTCCGCTCCGCACCCGGCGCGGCCCACGACGGCCATTCCGAGGGCAGCGTTGTAAGTCCGAGACAGAGGCTGACTGGCGCGGCGCTCAGCGGAGGGTCAGCAGCCACCGCCGCCAGCGCGCGGAGCGGTCGTTGTATCCGTCGCCCATCGGTTGCGAGCCTCGCGGCAGCCACAACATGCGCATTCCCCCAGTCGCGCATATCCCTCGCATGGATGCCGCAGTGCGCGATACCGCTTCGGGCGTGACACCGATCCAAACCGGATTGGCCCTTGACGGCACTCCACTTGTTCACAGATGCTGTGCTCATCGACGGTGACAGGTACAGCGAAATTGCCAGGATCCGGATTCCAGCAGCCGACGACCACAAGGCCTCCACCCAAGAAGACGAGCATTGATATCGCGGCATCACAAGACTCTCGACGCGCTTCAGCATATGGGTGCCAGCATGCATTCGGCCAGCCCGAACGCTGGCGACGCTGGTCGAGGCGGTCACGGGCAGCAGCTCCTTCACCTAGAATAAAACTGGTTGTTCTTGGCTCTCACTCGCCAAGTCCCACATCATCCACTGGCTTCTTGGCCCCCAGGCTTCGCTGTCTTTGCACCATCGAAACCCTTGCCGCAAACGCTACTCCGCCGTGCCGCACCATGGAGAGCCGTATCTGGGCAACGGCCACTCGAACGACTATCCCAAGTCACTGCACGCATCATCGACTGAACCAGGCCGAGCGCTCGCCATTCCAAGTCAGCGATATCTAAACGCAGCGCTCGACCAGAACTTGCCAAGGGGTCGTCGTGGCTGTGGGCAGGGTTGCATGCGCATCCAGAGCGCATTGAATGAGTCTCCACTCGCTTACCGCGCGCTGTGCTCGCGAGTCCGGGATTCTTGCCCAGGCGGACTTTGGATATCGGAGAATTGTTGACTGCTATTACGGGATTCTGCATGATCTGATGGCCTGCAGCTGAGTCTTGGGTCGCTACGAATGGCGGACTGCACAGATGCTATCGTCAACAAGCCAAGCGCATGGCTGATGGTCGGAACCCACTTCTATTTGCACAACAACGAACAGGTGGGTTGCTGTGGCACGTATATCTACATCCATCTGCCTCGCCATTGTTATCTTTTGCTATCAGCATCTGCATCAGTCGCTTTCACACATTCGCTCACTTACCACAGTCGCCTACATAGCGGTCACTGTTTAATCTTCAGAAACCCTCACAAATCTAATCAAGATGCACTTCACCACCATGGCGCTCGCTGCGGCGACTCTTGCTACTACTGCTCTCGCTGCTCCAGCACCAGAGCACCCAATCTGGAGAAACGAGTGGAAGGGCCAGGGCTACGGCAAATGGGGCAAGGGCAAGCAGAACGCACCTCAGCCACCCACTCCAACATCGCCACCTACCACTGGCACTGACTGCCCTGCGCCTGCACCAACTCCATCGTTCTGCTTGAACGACGAGCAGGCCGCTGCTGGTGCCGAGATCTTCCGCCGCCTCATTCAAGACTACTCGGACGAGCTTGCCCTCGAGGCTCTCACCGAGGACTTCATCGACTACTCTTCTGCTGTCAACATCATCCGCAACCGTGGTAACGCTGGTCCTTTCGTCGTCAACGAGATCTCGTTCGCCAGCCGTGCAGCTTTCATGGCCGCTCAAGGAGCACAGCCACTCATCCCATTCGACACTCTCAACACCTACCACGGCTGCGACCACGTTGCTACTCGCTGGCAAACTCTCCGCTCTGCCAATGGTCAGCCAACTGAGTCCAACAACATTGTGAGTCAATCCATGATAGTCGTACTTGACAGATCGCTAACCAATGCAACAGCCTGTCGTCGGTAACGGTATCCTTGTCGTTGTCCCAGACGCCAACAACACCTACGGCTTCCGTGTCAAGGAGCTCTACTCCGAGTTCAACGCCGCCGCATGGCTCGTCAACAACGGTGTCTTCACCCCTTCGGCGGTCACTACCTCCAACTTCCCCGAGGCCACTGCCGGCCCAGCCAAGCGCGACCACGAGTCCCTCGCCCACCTCATGTCCGGTGCTGGCCGCATGATCTAAACGACTTTTGAGTGTGTGACGACATGACGGCATGAGTTTTCGCGACAACGAGACATGGCTGTGGTTCATCAAAAATTATATTGCATCGCTTGGCGTTTTGAACTCGGGTGGAGCTCCGGCTCGCTTTTTACATTGTTTGTTTATGATCAGCAGGCATGAGCGTTTTCAGCTCGCATTGGCCGCATTTTCCGTACGCAGATAGCATGTGTTATGATAACTTTGACTTCTTCTCCATCAAGTGTGCTTATTCCCTACTTACTTGACTTTCACTTGCGTTTGTATTTCACCAGTGCGCCCAAATCCCACGACTCGCAATCTCACCCACATGGCCATCGGGATCGAGAAAGTACACACTATACCCTCCCCTCGGCCATTCCATTTTCCCATGACATTCTACGCCGTTTTCCTTCAAATACTTCTCCCATTCTAACGCTTCAGCTTTGGTTTCTACTGCGAGACAATAATGTTGTCGAAGCTTTTCTCCGCCTTCGAGTAAAGCTTTCATGGCTTGTTCCTCGGGTCCGTGTTTTGGTACGCAGAGATCTGGTTGAGAGGGAATGGGGTATACGTCTTCGTTTGTTTGACCCAAGGCGAAAAGGAGAATTGTGGTGTTTCCGATAGGGAAGACGGACATGCGTTCTTTGAGGATTGCGGGTTTGAGTTCTTCGGGCTGCAGGCCGAGGATGGAGGTGTAGAAGGTGTTGGATTTTTGGATGTCCTGTTGTGAGAATGGGTGGAGTTAGCTCTCTTTGTGTGGGTGTAAGGAGGGAATGGGTATGGGTTTCCGGTATTGGGTCGATGTATTCTGCTTGAAGGTGGAGAAGGCTCTTTGCAATTTGGCTGATATTCTGCCTGGACAAGACCGTGTGTGGTACGAACCTTGACGTAGAGGCACAGTTCGAGTACATGTGAGATCGCTGATGGTGGTGGCATGATGAACAAGATTTGTCAGAGGAAGATTCAGATCCCAGTATGAGCTTGGTATTCTTTTCGTTCTTTGGCCTCTGAATGATTACTCAAGTGGTGATAGAGTGCTTGCTTGATGATTGTAGAGGTTGGGAGAACCTCAGGGCAGTGTTCTTCGAATGTTGTTGCGAAAGCATAATAACATCGAGCCATGAACATCGAACACTCGACGTTGCTGAAGCGGGGTGAATGCATCATCTCGCAGGCATTTGTATGGTGACAAGCTAGGTTCACGCGCAGAAGACAACCTTGTGCATGCCGTGACCGGCCGTATGCATTTGGATAGGCACTCGGCTTCTTAGGGTTATTTTGTCGACGCTGCTTGGCGAGCAATCGGTAAGACGAGTAGCTGACGCCAAGGCTAGACTGCGTACTTTGCCTTGTGGATGAAGTGGCTATGGGAGGCATTTTGTGATCTCAGATGTATGTTGTAGCTACTGGACTTGATGCAATCATGCATAACCCTGCCAGAAAACACTCCGAATCTGAAATCCCTGATGAATATCAGTGCATTCACGGCCATGTCCTGGCAGTGGAGCGCGAAAGAGCAGCAATCACGAGCATCGAGCTTGCAAGTGCATGTTCTGGCATCTGGCCACCAGCTTTCCCATTGCACGTCCTCACCGACTAAGGGCCAGCCTCCTTCGGATGCTGCGCGGATCCAGCCTAATGGTTCAGGCAAAGAGCGAGGCCAGGGAGGCAATATCCGCCGCTGACAAATTGTCCGCTGCGGCGCCTGGTGGGACGCGGAACGATGACAGTCATTGATAAGACATGACCTTTGGAGTGGACTGTCAAAGAAGGAGAATGAAGCTTAGCGTCGACTCAAATCCAAGGGTTGCGCTGAAATTGATACGTCCGAAGTGCCATCGCCCGGCTGTATTGAAAGCCTCCAACGCTTCGTCATCACAAGCAAAACGCGCCCTTGCTACATCTGTCATCCGGCTCCATGCCGTTGAGTGTCGCAAGCGAAGTGCAGAGCCATTTACCATCCTTCTTGTGAAAGGTCAATACGCAAACGCCGGGGCGGATCAGACCAGGGGGTGCGTTGTGCGCTTCATAATTGATATGGCAGTCTGCATGCGTGTCGTCGACGTAGTTTACGATGTTTTCCGTGATTTGAATGAAGTACTCCGTGTAGTGGCCCCTGTAAGCGTGGTAACCTTCAATGTATCCGTCGAAGGTGAAGACCTTTTGAGAGCTCCAAAACGGATGTGTTGCCTGAAAGGCCTTGATGTCGTGCGTTTCATAGACCTGTGGGTTGTCGAGAGTGAAAGTGTCCTTGTTCATTGCATCAATCATTCTGTCTACGGCAGTCTTGATTTCCTGGACATCTCGCTCCCAGCGCTGCGTGATTTCGTCGATAGGGTTCGTCATTTTTTCTGCCAAGCGTGTTGTGTTTTGGTAGACAAGAAGCGTGGACAGGCAGCCCTTTGTAGTCTGCGATGCAGGCCTGTTCGGATATCATTTCGAAACTCCCTACCGCCCTGGCTCGAAGGTGAGCGCAGGGAACAGTGAACTCTAACTTCCGGGCCGAGATGGTTCGAGAAGCATTGGACCTTGGATGTACTCAGGCATATGGCTAGCACCCATTAGCGTGAGATGGAGCAGCATGATGTGCATCGCTCATGAACCGGCAGTCGGCTGATGCTTCGCTGACGAATGGTGACTCGGAATTTACTGACTGTCGTAGAAGGTTGCTGTGGTGCAAAATGCCAAGATGTATGTCGGCGTCGCCGTGAACGCATCCCTGCTACCCAGTAAGAGATTCTCGGCGCCATCTCTTGCTTGAAGCATTCGCATAGGTCGACAAGAGGCAAGGCCGGCAGAATTTGTAACCTCGAGACCTGTGCAGGCAGACACACTGACCTGGACGGTTGTTGCGATCTGGAGTCGTGAGGAGGCAGTGTTTGCGTTCTTGCAGGCACTTACACTGACATGGTGCTGCTTGTGTGGATGGAAGTCTGACATGCCCTCAGGCACATGCATTGCCGGTGAACCGATTGACCACACACTCATTCCAGCGCGAGCGGCGATCGTGCGGATTGCGTGTCATCGCCTGGCGGACAGGCGGCATTGCAAAGGGCAAGCAAGAGGCGGACTTAGGGCATCGAGCCAGACTGCGCCGCATGCATTGTTGTTCAAGGGATGGCACGCAACATATGTGCGGCGCCATGCCTGCAGCACGTGGCCGTCGAGCGCGTGACAGCTGTGCGTTGTTGCTGGCGTGATGGCGTGAGAAGGACGGAGACGACGGATCGAGTCGGCGAAAACGGCGCTCTCCGATGACTTTCAGTGGGCGATTCAATTCATCCTTCGCAGCACATCACACCACACGCTATCGTGATGCGCCATGCCATACGAATAGTCTGCGGACGGTGCGACGTGCCATGTGCCAAACTCGTAGGAATAGCAGGTCCTTCTTCCAGCTAAGTGCCGCATGGTGAGTGGTATATCTTGCATCTCGAGCGCCGCCTGTTTGGAAGCAGCATTCCACAACAGCATCGGCATCAACAACAGCACAGCATCCATTGGACACGAGAGACGATCAATCCCACCACTTTCAATCAGATCTCCACATCAGAGAGGAGAACGAGTGCCAGAAGTCGGCCAAATAATGTCCATCGCAACAATCAAAGCTCTCACAGGCATTGGTGCACTTGCATCATTGCCCATGGGCGTAGCATATATCATGACAGCGGACCATTCAGCGTGAGTAGAGTCCTTCTTCGTCCTAGTCCGCGACTTCATCTGACCTTCAATATAGCCTTTCATGGGGAACCAGTGCTGCTCACCGGATAGAGAACCGATTTAAGGTCTTTGATGATCGCGCCACGGATTCTTTGCCCGCAGAGCAACGGAGACATCGGCATCAGAAGATCCGCGAGGCGATGGCTGCCGACCTGTCAAAGACGAATGTGGCACTGTGAGAGTTGGCTGCGGGACGGCGGAGGGTCCTGTCTCGATCGCACATGAAAGCAGTGAAAGTGCGCTGACAGGCATTGTCGCAGGAGTTCTGGAGGTGCCTATTGTTTTGGAGATACCATTGTACCGTTTTGATATATTTTGCAGTTGTAATGGAGCAAGAGCTCTTCGGCCTTCACACAGTCACGTCCAGTGTTTCCGTCTTCGGCAGTCTTACCATTCCTCAACAGGATGAAGCATAGCACGAAGCTCGTCGGCCGGGTGTTCAAATTCGGAGCGACGTCAAATAATGGGGATGCAGAACATGCTGCCGGTTGGCAGGCGATGTGATGTGCAAAAGCAAGAGTAGAGTTCGGACGGAGTCTCGATAGAAGGTGCGGAATGAGGCTCTGCTCTACCGAGGCACTAGCAGGGATTCCCGAAAGCTTGATCGGGTACTCGACAAGTGTTCGAGGGATGTCTGCCCGCTGCAAGTGGGAGGTGAACGATTTCTTGTGCCTTGCATATGCACATTCTCTTACCCACTGCACAATTCGTCCTTCGCTTGTGACAGCTGTTCAACAACGCCGCATCGACATGATCGCCTAGGCAGTCCTCGCTCTATCCCGCTGCCATCGATCGACCATCAATGTCCACTTGTCGTCTGTGATCCGACCAACATTCAGCAACCATGCTTCTCTTTTCCACACTTGCGCTGCTCAGCTTGTTCGCTGTTGCATTTGCGCAAGACTACTACAAGGTTGGTCGCCTGGAAAGCGTTAGCTCCGCTCTATGCTAACCCCCATCGCAGATCCTCGGACTCGATAAATCTGCCGATGAACGCGATCTGAAAAAGGCGTACCGTCGCCTCTCGAAGAAGTACCATCCCGATAAGAACCCCGAAGACGAGACAGCGGCCAAAAAGTTTGTCGAAGTCAGCGAAGCCTACGAAACGCTTGCCGATAAGGAATTGCGCCAGATTTACGACAGACATGGAGCCGAAGGTGTCAAGCAACATAAAGAGCGCGGACAAGGTGGGCGAGGAGGAGGCAGGAGCCCGTTCGATATCTTCAATCAATTCTTCGGTGGTGGAGGTCACTTCGGTCATGGGCGACGACAAGGTCCCGACATGGAGGTGCGCATACAAGTCAGCTTGAAGGACTTCTACACTGGCGCCGAACACGAGTTCAAAATTGAGAAGCAAGTCATTTGTCCCAAGTGTGAAGGCACAGGGAGCGAAGATGGACATAAGGATACCTGTCACAAGTGCTCGGGACATGGAATGGTGATCCAGAAACAAATGCTAGCGCCTGGTATCTTCCAACAGATGCAGATGCAATGCGACATGTGTGGCGGAAAAGGCGAGATCATCAAGCACAAGTGCAAGACCTGTGGCGGCTCGAAAGTTGTGAGAAGTGAGGAGGCCTACGACTTGACCGTGGAAAAGGGCATGCCGAGAAATGGTCGAGTGCAGTATGAGAACGAAGGCGACGAAAGCCCTGACTGGGAAGCCGGAAGTCTGATTGTGCAGGTTGGAGAGAGTGATCCAAGGCTTGCGACGGACGAGAAGGACCGCACAGATGGAACATTTTTCAGACGAAAGGGAGAGAATCTGTTCTGGAGGGAGATCCTCTCATTGCGAGAGGCTTGGATGGGAGACTGGACGCGCAACCTCACACATCTTGACGGCCACGTGGTGCAACTTTCGCGAAAACGAGGCGAAGTCGTCCAGCCGGGGCACGTCGAGATCGTCCAAGGCGAAGGCATGCCCATCTGGCAAGACGAGAATGGAGGTTACGGCGCATTGCACGTGGAATATGTTGTAGTACTACCTGATCAAATGGAGAGCGGCATGGAAAAGGACTTTTGGAGTACATGGGAGAAATGGAGGAAGAAGATTGGCGTGGATCTGCACAAGGACTCTGGGAGACCTGCGGTGCCGCACGATGAATTGTGATATGAATTGTAGTTGCAGTATTTTTAGCGACACGTTGTAGAGCATAGAGTGCCTCTGGAATATGATTCTGATTGAATATGGCCATTTCCGAACGGCGCGCCTCGAGATGGAGATGGAGGAAGAGCTACTGCCGGAGACAAACATGGAAACCATAATCAAAATTGCGTGGCTCTCCTGTGTACTCGAATACTTCCTCCCTCCTCGTTCCTCTGTTTTCTGGAGCACCCTCAAGGCACTATGTCTCGCGAAGCGAATTAGGCCCGTACAAGGGTGGCGAGGAGAGAGCATAAATTGCCGTTGTTTGCGAGTTTCCATTTTGCTGTCCACAGCGAGGACGAGCTCAGCTAGAGCTTCTCACCACCTTTGGCCCAATCCGGAAGCAGGATCCTTCTTCCGACAATCTTGCCGTCATCGAGATCTTGAAGCGTTTGTGGCATGTCGTCAATGGATGAGGTGCTGGTCTCAGGCTTCAAAACGCCTTCTTTGAGCAGCTGTAGCACTTCATCCAACCCGTTCATGTCTCCGCAAAACGAGCCTTTGATCGTCAGGCAATTTTGTGTCACAAGATATGGCACGACGGGGACTGCTGGGCTTAGCAGTCCGACCATGACGATGAGGCCGACTGGCCGGATGATTTGTTGTGCGAGGCTTATGGTTTCTTCGTGTCCGACGAAGTCGATGACAGTGTCGATTACGATGCCCTTCTCGGCAAGGATCTCTGGGATGGTTTTCGATTGAGTCTCAGTCATGCAATACGCATCTTCGGCTTTGAGTCCCATGCGGATGGCGATGTCGAGTGCCTCTTGTCGCTTGTCGAAAGCTATGATACGCTTGACGCCGAGATGGAGGGCTGTCTGTAAGCCATTTAGACCGAGACCACCTAGTCCAGTGATGGCAATGGTTTGATCCGGTTTCACATCAGCTGTGTACTTAATAGCATGATAAGCTGTCAGCAACGCGTCTGCAGCAATACACGCGTGTTCTGCTGGCACACCATCTGGCACTTTTGCGCAAGCGTCTGCCCGGACTGCTAGATACTCCTGCATGAAGCCATTGTATCCAAGGCCATACCCGCCCTTTCCAGAAGTCTGGCAAATACGTTGGTAACCTGACTGGCAAGGCAGACATTTGCCGCAACCTGGTACCGGATGTATCGCTACCATGTCTCCGACTTCAAATGCGGACTTGTCGACTTCGGATCCTATCACGATGATTTCGCCTGCTCCTTCGTGACCGAGTGTCCACTCTTTCAGACATTGTGCCGGAGCCTCTGGTAAGTCTCTGATGAGACAGTCGCTGTGGCATACTCCCATGGCTTTGATTTTGACGAGGAGGCCATTGGGTTCGACCTTCGGAAGTGGAATGTTCTCCTTGTGAAGCACCTTATCTGCTCCTGGTGTGCATTTCCAGGCCCAAATGGATTCTGGTAGTGTTGGCATTTTCGATTATTGCGTAATTTCCGAGCTAACAGAAGTTCGAAGTTTGTTCTGCGATTTTAGTGAAGGTCAAGCAGAAGCAGATTTGTGAGGCTTGGTGATATTGGAAATTGTGGTGATGAGGTGAGATTCGGTGATGAGGTGGATTTCTCGTCGCCGAGCGATTGACATATAATGTTCTTGTCGAATCTCCGCTGTCAATGTAAAAGCTACCGAGGCTGCAGTGTTGAGAGCTCTCAAGCTAAGCTCCGCCACTTTGAAGGGTTACGAACTCGTGCCTTCGTGTATAGACGATCTGATCCCACGCAACGACTTTTTTGCTCCATTTAGGGCTGAGCCTAGTGGCTCCTGCTGATTCAAACGTCGTATGGTCGACTTCAAGTCTGGATCTCGTCGCAGATATTCTTCGTCTCGTTCAACTCTGGCGCAGAAAGCGAGCGCGGAGAGCTGCTTGGCGATATTCCCTGGCACTGCGATTGATATCTTATTGGAGAACAAGTGTCTCACACCGGATCCACGAATTGGCATGATTCGTCGTGCTGTTCGAAAGCTGGTGAAGAAACTCGATCGTGGAGAGATGTCCTACCTACTCGCCGTCAACAGCCCATGGAGTTGGCCTACCCCAATACACGATGTGTCGTCGTCACATCGCTAAACTAGCCGTCTGCAGTGTTTGAGGCCGTGCATCTACTGCCTGCGCCCATGGTACTCATGTGCAGCTCACGACAGGTCGCGAAGAGGCGAGAGATGGTCGTAGAAGTTGGCTTGAGCCAGCGCCACTGATATGTAAGAGGCATTGGTTGACGAGGGCATGTCTCTTGATGCGCGAAAGGGCCTCAGACCTTGATGTCTTGCAGTTTCGCCTCGGTATCTTTTTAAGTTTCGACAGTTGCGCGTCGCGCTACAGGAATCACAGCGTCACAGCGTCACCGTGGCGTGGAGTTGACCAGATGGTTTTGTAGTGCTTGATCCCGCCGAATGTAAGTCTCACTTCTCCCTCGTCCACACATCGATAGCGAGGATGTTTGGTCTTTCAGCGATCGTGCTGCTGCTTTCCAGCATTGCCTTGTCCGTCGCTACGCCTCTGGACAGCCGCGATGCGGGAGGAGACATCCTGATCAACGACCTTTTGAGGCTAGATGCTGCGATCAGAACCATCACCTATGCCGCTGGAAACTACACTGGAGGAGTGGCGCAATATCAGCCCATTCGCGAATCGTTCTCCGAAGTCAACCGTACAAACCGCATTGCATATTTTCGTGCCATGCAAATCAAGCCACGTGAGTATCATATTACAATTTTCGGCAGAGCAGAGAGGGTCGTGTATCATCGATGTTGCATCTTCGGAGCTTGGAGTCGACGGTCTCGCTGCAGCTGCAGCAGTTGCTCCAGCTGATCCATGGTTGATCGAATGCCTGCAAAAGCAAGGCGAGTCATGCCTGTACAGAAGAGCTGCGCTAATCTCAGGATACAGAGAACATTGCAGATAGCAACCGCATTGTTGCCGTCGTCGCGAATCCAATTGCACCAGATATCACGCAGGCTGTGGATGCTCTGATCGCGAAGAAGGCCTTGATCGAGGAAGCTGGCCTCTCAAAGGAAACTGCGGCAGGTCTGAACTTGATCTCGTACGACCACGATACTCTGAGTCTGGCAGTGGGAGCCAAGCTGAGCCCAGTCACGGTGCCCGCAGCTGCAGTGCCCGTGCTACAAATCGACCTGGACTGGAGGCGAGGAGTGGTGGCGTTTGGTGGTCTGCCGTTAGCACCACTGACTATGTAGAAGTAGTGGGGTGAAATTGGACAGACACCCGGACAGAGGCTCTTCAGTCGCCGAGTATTGAAAATGGAGCAGGTGCTCTAGTCGTAGACTCCGTAGAGTGGCAAGCGACATGAATATTGCCGCGACCTTTGGCGCAGAGAAAGACCAACCGCGCCGATCCTGCCCTAGCGTTTTCTTGGCGCGTCAAACAACACGCTTCGTTTCTCTTGTGCTCTCCTCCTCAAACAATCGTATTCTCTGATCCAAGACCCCCATCAGCTGGCAAAGTGTGCATTTCGTGCATACCGCATGCAATCACGAGGCAGAATCTCGAAGTGTCGTCAGCACTGACCCGTCGACCGTTTTCCCCCAGTGGCACCGTGGAGCGACCACGGGGGCCACAAACAAGCCCACAGATCTGACTTCATCCTCGAGATCCACTTCTTCGCGAAGGAAAATCTTCTGGCCCATCATCGCATCGATTCTTCTTAGCGAATCTCTGCCTTGCCCGTCCAAATGGTTGGGAACGCGCGCGTGGCGCGTCAGCGTGCGGCTCAATCGTGCTGGCGTGCTGCTACACCGCTCACAGCTAGCTTCATGCATGTGAAAGCAGCAGCAACTCTCAACCACGTTGCGCATCTGAGATCCTAAGCGGCAGTAGGTCCGGCGCCAACCAACAGCACGGATACCATCATCGTGGCGTACGTGGCCGCTGTGCAGGAGCAGAGAGATGAAAGAACCGCACCAAGAGCTCTTCTTCGTCCACGTTCCATACCCACCAAAGTCCACCCAGTCCACCCAGTCCACCCCGTCCCTTGGGACCGCTTTTCAGACATCATTGCTTATGGGTCGAAGATAGACCTAGACCGACGTGCTCGCTGCAATCTCTTATACCCCATCGCCTTTCCCCATATCTTTCCTCCGCGTTCACTGCGATATCGACTATCTTACCTTGTCTTCTCCCCCCTTTCTACTCAACGAGCATCTTCCAAAATGGCTCCAATAGCACTGACCCCACCAAACGAGAGAGCAGAGATGGGTAACGGCGACCAGAACATCGATGTCTCCAACATGGGAACCACGAGAAAGATCATCTGCTTTTCTGGTGAGCAACACTTGTGAAGTGTCGGTCGAACCCATGACTGATGAGCGGGGCCAGACTTCGATGGCACAATATTCATGCAGGACACTGGACACATCCTCTTCAATGCGTTCGGATGCGGCTTCGAGCGACGGGCGGAGCTGGAGGAGCAGATCAAGAGCGGCGAACGCAGCTTCAGAGATGTCTCGGAGGAGATGTGGGGTTCGCTCGATGTTCCTTTCGAGGATGGTTTCAAGGCTCTTGAAGAAGGCCTCGTGGTTGACTCTGGCTTCAAGCAGTTCCATGAGTTCTGCAGGAACAACCGCATTCCCTTCAACGTCATCTCCGCTGGCCTGAAACCCGTGCTACGCAGAGTCCTCGACCACTTCCTTGGCGAGGAACAAAGCAGTGGAATCGATATCGTCGCAAATGAGGCTGAGATCGACCCCGAGGGGCATAGCTGGAAGCCGGTGTGGCGCCACGAAACCGCTCTCGGCCACGACAAAGCTCTTTCGATTGATGAGTACAAGTCAAGGGCCAAGCTGGAGAGCGAAGATGGCACAATACCACTGGTAAGTAAGCAGACCATGCTGCAAATAGTTGTATGCTTACTGTACTAAACAGATCGTTTTCATCGGCGATGGCATATCCGACCTTGCCGCTGCAGGTCAATCTGACGTTCTCTTCGCCCGTAGAGGACTCGCGCTTGAGAAGCATTGCATTGATAACAGTATCGAGCACATCCCCTACGACAGCTTCGCAGACATCCAACGAGAAGTGAGCAGGATCGCCAAGCTCGACGAAGCCAAGACCAAGGGAGAAGGCCTGCCAGTCAAATTCAACCCAAGAGCAAACATGTGGAGGAAGATCAGCTCGAGGAATGCTGTGCCTACGTTCAAAGCCATGACACCTAGTGTTGAGGATCGGGCATTCCTCTGGCCTGAGACCTTCACTGAGCAGAAGAATGGAACAAAGCCAGTAGCTGTGGCTACGATTGCTTGATTTGGCGTTGCTCCGATTTACCAATAGAACGATAAACAGCACTTGTAATTTGGTATCACCCGCCATCCTTCGTACGTTCTGTACTGTCCTGCAGATCGCGTGGAGTTACCCAAGCCGGTATAGTGTCGAGATACTGATGAAATGAATTACCTTTTGAGAATTTCACAGCAGTCCTGTTTATGCAATTCCTGCTCCGAAACGAAATTATCAGCGAGGACACTGTCCATTGCATGCACCAGTGCAGTTGAATCCAATCGTGTTCTCCACTGCCTCACAGAGGTAGGAGTAAGATGGGATGTCCTGGTCCAGCGCCCACAGTTCATTATCAAAGAGATTGATGTTCGAGCATGGCGCTTCTGCCGAGCACTGCAATGTTGCAACGCGGTCGCCTTTGAGTGTGCCTCTCGCATTGCCCCAATGCATGTCCGAAACCTGCGCGAGTGTTAGCAGCGATCAGTGTTGAAGGTGTGGGTGAGATGCTTGCCTTGAAGTCAGAAGTGTTGCAGTCTCCTCTCTGCCCATTGTAGGAAGTGCATTGCGAGATCGCCCAGGCGAGATTGACGTCGTTCAGCTCGAAGTTGGTGAACGTGATGTTCTTCGCCCAGCCGAGCCCTCCGCCACCTCCATTCGGTGGGAAGCCTTTGTTCTTGCCTGTCCATGTCTTCACTCGACCTCCATAGCCAGTGTTGAAGCATTTGATATTGTGGGCAGTGATGTTTTCGATGACTTCAATTTGGCCAGGATATTGTCCAATGCTCCCCATCGCCAGAGACTGCCCGTTATAGAAGGTGCAGTCTTCGATGTAGATGTTCGTGCTGTTCTGCTTCATGCTGATACTGTCGTCTCCATTGTCGATTGTCCATCGTAGGAAAGTGATGTTGTTCGCGTATACTGTGTCTACGCCGTCCGTGTTGACGTTGGCGCGGAAGTCTCTCGTATCACTGGTGGCGTTGATGAAGATGTCTTGGAGAAGCATTTTCTCCGACCGAGCGACAGTCATAGTCCACATTTGAGGTTTGATGAAGCGAAGACCCTCGATTACAGCATTCTTTGTGTTTGTGATCAAAAGAGAATGTGGTCGACCATGCCGATTGGAGACTCCCTGGTTGAAGTCATACCATGCTTGACCGTTGCCATCGATAGTACCGTAGCCATTTCCAAAGAAGTGCAGATTCTCGCCGCCCAGATGCCAGGCAGATGTCTGGTTTTGGAAGCCGATAGGCATCGAGTTCGCTAGCCAATACGGGATGTTGGTGTCCCACAGCATGGTTCCGCGGAGCTCGATAGTGACGTCCTTCAAGCCTGTCGTGTTCATGATGGAGCCGATGTAGTAAGTGGTGTTGTCAAAGACGATATGGCCATCTTCTTTGCAGTCCTTGAAAGCTTGGAGGATAGCGGGAGCATCGTCGCCCATGGGATCGCCACCTGCTGGCACATTGCACGTCTTACTTCTCTGCGGCCACGGCTCATCGTGCGAGTACGGCGGTCCTTCTTGTACCTCAGAGGGAAACCAGCAACCATTCAGGCCAAGACATTCGCAGACATATGGGTCGTATCTGTCGGAGTTGCATTTGTTGTCGCCGTCGGCGACGAAAGCAATCTCGGTCTCGATGGACCTGATAGCCGTAGTATGCGGCTTATCCAGAGCCTCTGGAGAAGTGGACTATTCGCCAGTCAGTTCATGTCGTTGGCCACAATAGACGAGGGATAGACCTGGGGAGACAATGGGGCCTGAGACCAAGCCAGAAGTCTGGCGAAAAGGCCGCGCATGTCGACACCAAACGAGCGTGTGAGTGGCCGAGCACTGTGGTGAGGCTCGAGAAAGAGTCGAAACGTCAAGGAGGCGACGCCTATTGCGGTGCGAAACGTTCAAGACCTGAAAGTGAGATTTATTGAAGGTGTTTCCATGGTTCTTCCCGGCTCAGCCAGCCCAGCCCCGCTCTGCACAAGGCAAAGAGGCTGCTGATCGTCACTGCACATTCACCTCATTTCGAGGTCATCTGCTTCAGTTCAGGGGTGGAACGTCTGCATGAACGCATCTTCTGCATTGACGCCGCGTCGGCAGAAAGAGCCGACGCATGTGACCGTGGCGAAGGGCATTGCAGTGTCGCGTGGGACGACTTCTTCTGGTCCACCAAACGAGCAGACTTGGCACTGTAGACTTCCATGAGCATCCGGCTCCAATCCGACCTCTATTCCACTCATGTCCAGTCATCAAAAGTTTTGTGATGTCGCAGAACGAGGTTTGCGGGGCACTGTACCTTGAGACCTCGTGACACAATGGACTGCAGTGTTTCAGCCCGATTATTCACCAGATGTCTGTCTGCAGTAATCAAAAGACGCGATCAATTTATCAATGCCTACTGGAGGGGTGTCACGATCTGGTGGTAGTAGGTACACTGAGTAAGGGACTGAAACTGCTACAATGCAACCACTCTAAACAAAGTCCAGATTCGCAAAACTACCATCGGCTACACAGACGGCAAAGCTAGACCTTGGTACTGCTGAGAAGAAGTTACATTAGCTACGCTGCCAGTTTTCTTTGCTACTGCTGCTGCAACAACCACCGAGCAACCTTCCGGGTATCTCACTCCTGCGCATCCAACTCCAAGCACCGAGCATTTGCAGGAAAGCATTTCTGCGCAAGCCACCTCTTCAGCCTTCGTCCGCCTTTCACTTCGAATCAAAGTCCTCTTGAAACCACTCTCGCGTCATAAGCCAGTGACCTTGAAATGCTAGAGTGCTGCCAGAACAGCTACTCCAATAGCGCCCGCCGCAATCATCGGAACCTGGACTGAGGAAGCACCTCCAGTATATCTTTGCTGTTGAGAAGAATTGGTCTCACTTGCTTGGTTGTCCGGACTCGATTTCGTTGCAGTGCTAGTTGCGGTATTAGAAGTTTCGTTTTGTCTCGCTCCCGGGGCGATGGGATAGGCCGAATTCCTCCTCTGCATGTCGATATTCGGACAACAGTTTGCTAGGACGCTGAGGGTAATACAGGCGAGGATTGTGAGGCGCATTGTTCTTCTCAGTCGGCTTGTCCGACACAGGTCGCTTGGAGGCCTCGGTGTGTGGGTGTCGATGTGGGACCCAGGTATTGCGAAAAGTGTCAAAGACTGATGATGCTGTGGGAGAATGGGAAGTCAATGGGACAGGAGAGTCGTGTCGTATCATATGTTTGATTCCCGAAATCAATCGTCCCGTTTGCGAGCTGAGCAACCTGTCTGACTTTTCAATTCTGCCTACCCAAATTTCATTCTGATTGTGCTTGAACTGCGGAGATGAATTTGACAGCCGCGAAACAACGAGAGTTCAACTCTATGCTCCATCACTTACTTACATAGAGTTGCAACACGATGCCCAATCCGGTGAAGGTTGCGTTTCAGCTTGCTTCAGGCAGAGCATTTCTCCCCGGCACGAAGCAACCAAGAAGAATGTCGATAGAAGGGACTGTCAGGAAAGACTTGGCAGCCAATCTCAGCACCTGATAGACTTCAACGTAGCAATCCTTTGTCAATTTCCATCTAGAGCCTAGCTTTCAAGCCAAGCTCTTTGATGAAGATGTCGGCTGCCTTCTCGCCGATCATGAGAGCCGTGTTATTCGTGTTGGCACCAACATTCTCCGGTGGCACCGACAAGTCGGCGAGTTTCAAGCCTCTGATGCCGTAGACGCTCAAGGTGTTATCAACCACACCACCTTGCTCTCTCGGCGCCTGCATGCGAGTTAGTAGGTGTTCCGCCATGAACCCAATAAGCTCCTACCATCTTGCACGTTCCAAGGCTGTGCCATGTTGTAGCAACTGTCTCTCTGACTTTCCTGGAACGACGAGTTAGCTAAAGATGGTAGCATAGGCGAAAAGCATCACTCACTGCTCGATGATCTTGTCATCCTCCTTGGTATACTGAATCTTGGGCGCATTGGCTGGTACCGGGCCGTCGGCGAATTCCACGATCGCAGCTTTCGAGTGCTTGGGAAAAGCGGGATGCGAGCCAGCTTCTTCACCTCGGTAGAGACTATAGATGGCAAGGTCAGCAGAGGTGTGCAGGGGTCGCAGCATAGCATCACCTACCTCATCCTTCGAGTCATCTCGCGCTGTAGTTTGTACGACCAGATATGCTTCTGCACATCCACATCATCAGCATCCTTCAGATATCCGACATCGAAATCAATGGGATCCGAAATCTCTGGTCCAGTGATATGAATTGATCCTCTTGAGTAAGGGTAGGCGGTCCAGCATGCCATCGAGACATATTCTGCATCGTCAGGCAGAGTTGCGTAGTCTCCAAAGAAACTATTGTATAGCGCAATGATCATTAGTGGACGGTCTGGGGCGTTGCGAAAGTCCCGATCCCAAGCTCTTCGAAACGCTGGGGAGAGGTCCTTCAAATCGGCTTCGGTAGGCCTGAACTTGCCACTGGCGTCCATTGAGTTCCAGCCGAGCAGTTCATCATTCTTGCGGATCGCTTCATGAACGTCAAAGCGACCATCGTTGAAGCTTGTAGACGGTCAGTGACGAAATTCGGGTGATGTTCAATCATGCTACACCTACCCATTGATGGCCTCACGTGGACTCAGATCAGTACGGTATGCCCACAGTGAGAGATGGTGATCTTGATACTGATCGCCGACGCCCCGCAGAGGCTGGATCAGTTGCACTCCAGCTCTCCTCAAGACATCGGGATTTCCGACGCCTGAGCGTTCGAGAATAAGTGGCGTAGCATTGGCGCCGGCAGACACGCAGACCATCTTGGAGGCACGAATCTTTCGTTTCGTGTCATCGGTGCTAAATTTTGGATTGGGCTGGTACTCCACACCGCACGCTCGTCCACCTTCAATGAGTACTCTGACGACCTGGATTCCAGTCAGCGCCTGTCAGTGTGGAATGATAAGCTCACCAACATGAGTCTCTGTCAGGACGTGTAGGTTCGGGTACCCGCCACTCTGGAGCTTTGGATGCAAGAATCTGTGCGCAGCGTCCTGGCGGCGTCCGTCTGGTCCAACATATCTCAACCAGCGCTCCACCCCGTCGTTGGCGTCCAAGTTCTGCAGGTCCTTGAGCTCACGATATCCAAGCTTGGCTGCGGCTTCGATAAAGTCGTTCTCTGCCCTCTTTGCAGTGAATGTGCCTTTGGAGATGTTGATCGGACCATCATATCCGTGGTGCTCACGCTCACCGCGGCCATGATATGTCTCGAACTTTCGGAGATATGGGAAGAGATCATTTGCGGACCAACCCGGCATATTCCATGAGTCAAAGTCACTGCGCTGCGCGCGTGTGTATACCATCCAGTTGATACTCGATCTGGCGAGAAGAGTCAATGAAATAGCTGTACGGGAACAGTATAGACCTGTTTACGTACCCGCCTCCGAGAGTGCCTCCGGATGGAACGACAGGCGCGCGATTACCTAGCTGGGGCGCGAAGTTGCCCTTCGAGGCGTTTCAGCTGGATTGTTTACTCTTCGAGGAGTTGAGATATTCCATACCTGCCAGAAAAGGGCCGTCTTGCTGCCCTCCTTCAAGTTCTGCGGGAACAGAGCCGGGTACACCACTTCAGGAATGTTGTGATTGTTCATGCCCTGCTCAATGACCAGTATGGAGAGCTCTGGGTCAGCCTCCGCGAGTCGAGAAGCAATGACACATCCTGCAGTGCCTCCTGGATATCCAAGAGGTTAGTAGGCGTCAGTGGTGAATGTTGACTGACGAAACACTTGCCTCCGGCTACAATCACATCCACCTGGCGGATCTCCTCGGGGAGTTTGGTATAGATGCCCATATTGTCCTTGCTTGCTCTCTTTGTTCAACAAGAAGTTCCAGAGGGAGAAAAGAAGACATTTGAACGCAAGTCCGGGCATATATGTGTCGCACGGGAATACGGAGTAAGATGGCGGAGAACCTGGCAAATGTTTCCGGTATGCGGGTTTGGGAAATGCGTGTCACACAGGTGTATACCTTGAGGCTGCCAAAGCATTGAAGTTCACACGCATCCCGGTCATTTGACCAAGCATGACAAGTTGCCGCGTGTTGTTCTCCAGGTAGCTTCGACAAGGCCTCAATCTTGAAGTCGATATGGCTTGAACCTGTAATTATTCCGTGCTGGCATTGTGCAGCTCTGGTTCATGATTTAAAAAGGCGATGCGGTTGATCTGACTTACTGTGCAACACCTGACAGTGACTGAGCGCGTGAATATCGCTCTCCTGTAGTACGCGATGGACTGACACTGGTCGTTGGAACTCATGTGACTGATTGTTGGCGCTGGCCGGTGGCGCTGGCCGTAGGCGAGCTGTGTCTACCCCAGGTCTCGAGGGTGTTTGAACAGGGTTCCCCACTTCAACTTGCATGTCAATCAGCTTCGCAAGAGCTTCATCCCCGGCAACGCTGATGGACATTCAGGCAGATTGATATTGCTGGTGATGGAAGCTGCCTCCGTGGAACGCTCGGATCAGCTGATGCTAGAAGTTGCTATGAGATAAGTCTATAACTCAGAACGGTCTTGGTCAGATGCGATAGAATCATCCTCATCCACAATCACCTCTCGCGCCTCCAGGTCATACCTGTCTCCTGACTTCAAGAAGTAGAAGCGAGCTTCCGGAGGAGGGAGAGTCTCCAATTCGGTGCCCTCGGAAGAGTAAACCTTGCCATCGTAGATCAAGGCATATGTGCTGCCGAGGACTTCCGCCTCGTTCTTGTGTACGACCAGCGCTGTGTCCTCATCAATGGAAATTCCTAGCAGCTCTGGGTGCACCTTCAAAATGTCGAACATGTCGAAGTGCCTGTTCCGCACGAGCACGTGCTGATCTACGGCTGCGTTCTTCAGGTATCCAAAGCCCACCGTATGGTCACCAATCATAACTTGGTTGTTGGCTGTGTCTCCACGAGCAAGAAAGCTTGCCTGGATGCTGGCTCCTGCGCTCGATCCCGAGATGACTCCGCCTCGGTCCAGGACGGATTGGAAGGCCCTCTCAGCTTTTGTGCCAGCGTATGCGTCTACCAGGCGCCATTGTCTTCCTCCTCCAAAGAATATGCCATCTGCTTCGAGGAGTGGTGCCACGAACTCGTCGGTATCGGCGACAGCGGGATCGTACGTGTGAAGCACAGTCTGCTGCTGGGTTAGCACCGTTGCGAAGTCAGTCACAAGAGTACTCACCACGTTGTTCACTCCCAGGTCTCGAAGTGTGACGGCGCTCGCAAAGCTCTCGTTGTAGGACGGTTCGCCTCCTGCAGTGGGAATGACCACGATTGATGAATTCGGACCGCCAGCAAGTTCGATGATCTTCTTCCAGATGTTGTCGCTCTGGAGATTGCCCCCAACAATCACGAGATGGCCATTCTCAGGCCCTACAGTGTGATTCCCATAGCCGCTCGCGACGGGCGATGCAGTGACTGTGGCCGCGGCGCCAAAAAGCGTGTACAAAGCGCGCAAGAGCATGTCGGAGAAAGTGAGCACTTACTTGGAGCTCCGATGAGCCCTCGAAGCTGCTATGTAGGCCTTTGCAGGCGTACTGCCGCGCCATCGCGCCAAGTGCAAAGTAGATGGCATCATTGCGGATGCGCAGACGATGTGTGCAGGTCTTGCCTGAGCAGGAAGGTGGGAGCATTGGAGTCGCGCGCGTGGACCGGGGCGGGGCTTGGCGGTAGCGGTAGCGATTCAAGTCCACTTCATCAGCATCGGCACTTCAGTCTATGTTGCGAGGCATCTCGGGAAGGGTACAAGGCATGCGGGCGTCGATAGTGATCTCTTCCAGGCCATTGAAATATCGTTGCAGTGAATGATTGCTGCACAGCTCGGGGGTAGCTGGTGCAGATTGCCCAAAGGCAGTAGGAAGGTGTATTCTGCACACGCACGACCGGCCATGAGGAAAGCGCTTCATCACACTCGGGAGCTCAAGGCTGTTGACAAAGACGTGTTTTCTCGCGGGTGCTGCTGTACTCGGCGGAGAGGTCTGTCTCTTATCAGAAAGGGTGCAATCGTGCATCGCGTCATCACAGCTGCCACTGGACATGGCAGAGTCCTTTCCATCTCACTCCACTGCTCGTGTAGGCATATTCCTCCACCAGCGGCTCGCACACCACGGGTGCACGGCGTACCTTCTCGTGCCTCTGCCAACAAGTTGCGCACGGAATCACTATCGGGCAAGTGAGACAGAACAAGACTCCGGCGCAGCTCCGCTCTGGACCTCGAGCATGAAGTCCCGCGAAAGTCCCACCGGTAGGCTATGCCTCCATCCACGCACTCGATATGGGAACATGGCGATCGCTTGATGTCGCCTATTACAGCCTATTCTGGACAACGATGTTGCGATTCGGGCTGAGCCTCCGGAATAGCTGTGTCCAAGGATCCTACATCACCAGGCGAGCTTCCTGGCGTCCGATCCGCATCAGACCAACAGACCGCTGGTGCAGTACAATTCGCAGAGTATTGTATTCAGAGGATGACGTTCTCGAAGCGGTTGCCAGAAAATCGTGACGCCAATGTCTCACTTCTACCACAGTCAACCTCAAACACTTCCACATGGCCCAGCCCTCTGTACGAGCGTGCGAGCCGAAGGTGCTTTCTTCACAAACACGTGCGTTATGGGATGCTAGATCACTTACTGCCCGTCTAGTACACCAGAAGCCCAGCTCTTGGAGCTATGTAGATGCTGCTGGTATGTGATTTTGCGTATAGGTCGGTGAATGGTGTCAGTCAGGATCTGGAAGGATCCAGGAGCAGCCGCTTACCATCGCAGACATTGCTTACGACTTCAGAAATACGTCCGCACAAATTGCCCGAACAGGAAACGATCGTCGACGAAGGATGGTGTGTCTCATCTGGGATCCGCATCTCGTGGTGTGAGTCTGAATAGTCATGACTGGCGGACCTGATCGGGCCTCGATCCGCCGTATGTTCCTGACCAGCACACGCGAGGGAAGAGCATGTGTAAGACATGTGCCTAGCAGATTCCTGGCCTCGACGCAGGCACCAAAGTATGCGGTCCAGACCTTAACCCACTGGCTGGATTACTCTGTTCTTGCGTAAGACGAAGGATGTTTGCTTGGCCTGCGGGGGTATATTTGCAGTCGACCATCGCTGCATGATCGTGCATAAGCGTTCTGCGAGACTGCGATCTTGCTGCTAAACGATTGCGGATCTCACATACAGTCATCACGCTACGCTGCCATGCTCACAGACTACGAGGCTATCGGTCACGACGCCGATACGTTTGATCTTGCGGCCCAAATTGCAGGGGCGGACACTTTTGAATCAAGTCTGGAAGTGAACCTCGAAAAGGAGCCGCCCACATGGCGTCTAGACAAGAAGATGCGGATCCTGTGCCTTCATGGTATGCCCTTTCAAGTATGAATCTTTCAATTTTGTTGCTGATGTGTATTTGCACAGGCTTCGGACAAAGTGGCGACTTCTTTCGCATGAAAATGAAACGCATCTCTCAGTATCTGGAGCAGAATCTTGACCCAGACCTACACGGTGATTACGCAGATGGTGTCGAATGGATGTTCCCAGATGGGCCGATTGAGCTCACGACGGAAGCGCTGCAGTCGGACATTCTGGAGATGCGTGCGTGGTGGACCAGGCTGGATTTCACGATCAGGCTTGATCAATTGTACAGCAGTCTGGACTACTTGACCAAGTACATCCGGGAGTATGGGCCATTCGATGGCGTGGTCGGCTTCAGCCAAGGAGCATCCATCGCCATGATGCTCACTGCGCTCTGCGAAGGCAGTGTGAGACCAGAACGAGTGACGGCGCTGGCGAATCAAGGCTTGCCATTGCTCATACCTCCACCGCAGACTCCTTTCAAATTCGCGATCGCATGCTCGGGATTCCGGAATGCACCCCAATTCTACGACGGCTTCTTCACACCAAAGATCAACACTCCTACAATGCACGTTATTGCCGATTGGGACCACATGGTGTCGGCGCAAATGTCCGCCGATATGATTGCTGCCTGCGAAAACCCAGTGGTCATTCGACATGCAGGAACACATGCTCTACCGACCGACAGGAATAGCATGTGGGAGATGTCACGATTCTTCAACCGATCTTGTATTAAAGCGGCGCTGGCAGAGCGATCGCTGGCTGTAGAAGGCCTGCCATTGAGAAGAGCTTCGTTGATTACACAGGCAACGCTGACAGTGACTGCTGTGACGAATGTTGCACTGTCGGAGAGCGAGATGCCGCCATTGACCAATGCTTCTGCGTCGCCGAAGAGTTCCGGCCCACCGTCACCGGGGTCAAGTGTTTCTGGCGCGACCAACACTACAGGGAAACGGAAAAAGCGCTTGCGATTTGCTCGTCGGATTACTGTGCGGAGGTATTGAGGGCTTTAAAATTATGCGTGTCGGGAACATTGGTTTGGACCGATTCTGTATCTAAAATACTAGCTGCAACGCTAGATTGCAAAGAATGTTTACGTACAAGTCGCGAGAGTTCGCAGGTGCGATAGAACAGAGAGAGAAGTATATTGCCTACTAAGTTAAGAGAAACTCCTTAAAAGAGGCGACGAGTATTATATGCTTCTACGAGTAGACGGCTTATTATATAGCACCCCGCAAGAAGAATAATACCGCGTTCTTAAACTTAAAATCGTGCTTCGCTAATACTAGTAGGCTATTGTCCTCGAGATAATACTTTTAAGAGCTTTAGCTCTATCGACGCTATTCGGAGATAGGTCCTACTTAGTAAGAGCTTCTACTTCTATCTAGGTAGGATAGGTCGTAGCTTACTTAGAAGGCGCTCTCGTAGGTAACTTACTATAATCCTTAATATTATCTTATAGTATATCTCTATTAGCTAGCTATAGCTAAGTAGCTTTCTTCTATATAGAGAGTATCTAGACTAGAGTAATATCTTTCGAGAGACGTACTATATTAATATAATCTTTATTATCTCTAATACTCTCTTCTAGTATTACTCTAGTATCTATTAGTAATATATTAAATCTTTACTCTATATAGAATATCTTAATATAGTTAGTACTTTTTAATATTATTTTAAGGAATAGTTTTAGCTAGGCCTATAGTTAATAGATACTCTCTCTTATACGAAGTATAATAGTTTTTAGTATCTATCGAAGTAGCTCTACTTATCTTTAATATCTCTATATAATATTTCTCTAACTACTAGCTATTATTAAGGTAGAAAGAATAGCGCCTTTAAAGAGTTATTTAGATAGGATATTATTCGCTAGATCTTAGTTATATAGTATTTATAGAGAGGCTCGCTTAAGTATATTAAATAGCTCGACTCTACTAGAGTTACTTAAGAAATATAGTAGTAAATGTTACGAAGTCGTGTATCGTCGCATGTTATCGGGGGGCGCTAAGGGACCCTCTCTTGTATTGTCGGGTAAAAGAGGATACAAAACTATCTACACTATAGAATAGAACTATATAGGAGCTAACATACATAGTCTAGGGTCTAGGGTATATAAGAACTAACATACATAACTTGTAGACAAACCTAGTGGAGTGTCATTTCATAACACTCCCCTTAACAGTGCACTAGGGTTGTTCAGTCCATCTCCTCATCCCAATTATCATCCTAATCTTGTGCAACTAAGGCTAAGGCCTTTAAGTCTAAGACTTTGCTCTTAGAAACTACCTTAATAACACCTTAAGCTATTTCCAAGTATAGGCAAATTGTGACATAATGCCTATTCTAATTGCATAGCTTGCATCTTATTCCTTGTCTGTTAGACATCTTGCTGTCTAATCTTCTTCCTCTCTAAGATAATAATCCTCTTAATAATGCAGCTCGGGCTGCAAAGGCAATAGGTATGCTGCTTGCAGGCATGCTTACCTCTTTCTCCTAAAGGATTAAGAGTATGCTCTTAGGCGACAGTAAGGGTTGACTATCTATTGCATCTTTAATAGTTAACTATTAGTCTAGGAGCCTAGACAAGAGGACTTATGCTCTTGCCTTTGTGTTTATAGCAGCAGCTATCTTAGGTTAGGCAACTTTAATCCTTTTGCTAAGTGCCTAAAGGTGTGTCTATGCTCTATTAATGCTTATGTCCTCTGTCTTTTAGAAACTAAAGTACTGCTTTATAAGTTTCCTTTCTGTTGCTTAGTTGTCTGCATACTTCTTCTTTAGCTCTTGCTAAACTTCCTTTGCAGTTTGGAGTTCTAAGACTAGCTCTTTATTATCCTCCCCTATGCACAAAGATATCTACTAGATTGCTTTATACTATAACTTTAGAGTAATAGGTATATAGGTCTTATAGGAGATTATATAGTATAGGTCTTCTCCCCTTAAGAAGATTTCCATCCTTCTAAACTATCCTTCTGCATTGTCCTTGCATAGGATTAGGCATAGTCTCTTCTAAAGTCTAGAGGATTTGTCTTAAGTATCTATTGTAGTCTTATAGAATTAGTATTAGGTTAGATAGAAAGCTGTCCTTCTGTCCTAAGAAGAATTAAAGCGGAGGAAAGTTAAATAATTGCAGGGTTCTTCCTATATATAGGTCACCCTCTGTCCCTCCTTAGATTAGAGCCTCCTATTAGAATAATCTAGCTATTAAGCAGCCGTGCTTTCCTGCTAGCATATAGGAATTAAGGGAGCATACTACTTTAGCACCCTCCAGCTTAGGACTTCCTATAGCTATCCTATAAGACAAAGGTAGGTTCATAACTCCTCTTAATCCTAGATTCACTATTGGCCTCTAGAGGTAGTAAGAGGTTTAGTAAGTCTCTAAAGTGTTACTAGCTAACAGCAGTCTATATTAGAACTGCCTTGCAACTATTTCTTACTAAATATAATATATCTAGTATAAACCAAGCCTTTAGTTACTGCAGGATCTTCCTTTAAGAGTTAGCAAGTTCTCCTAGCACTAGAGATAAGGTGCTAATCTAGACAGCTTGGGGTGCAGTCTCTAAAGTGTTATTCTGCTAATAGTAGGTTTAGTGCACTGCAGGTTGCTATTATACTTCCTGCAGCCCTCTATTGCAATATCCTCTCCCCTTATTGCCTGTCTTAGTATCCTTATTCCAGCTATTATTCCTTAATGCTCTTCTCTCTTCTGCATTTGTTCTTAGCTGCAGGTAGGCTAGCTGCAATTCTGCATGCAGCTGCATCGCTGTTTTCAATCCCTTAGCTAGGGTCTATAGGGTCCTATACCTAGTTGCAATCTAGGACTTATATTTAACTATAGAAAGGGTTCTGCTCCTTCTTTATATAGGGGCACATTGTCCTTTGTCCCTAAGCATAGAGGGCATAGTCCTTCCTCTATATGCCTGTCTTTACCCGCAGGCTCCTAGCGCAGTCTCTGCTGCTACTGTCCCTATTTATATAGCTATAGCTCGGGCTATTTCCTTGCTCTTCTAGCTCGGTGTCTTGCTATTGCTAGTAGCGTTCCTATTGTCCTGCCTTTAGCTTCCGCACTCTGTCGGTAAACCGCGCCTCGCCTTCTATCGGAGCTCGGAGTACAATAGCGCTAACCCGGGCTTATAACCTGTTACGAAGTCGTGTATCGTCGCATGTTATCGGGGGGCGCTAAGGGACCCTCTCTTGTATTGTCGGGTGAAAGAGGATACAAAACTATCTATACTATAGAATGGAACTATATAGGAGCCAACATACATAGTCTAGGGTCTAGGGTATATAAGAACTAACATATATAACTTGTAGACAAACCTAGTAGAGTGTTATTTTACAACAGTAAAAATAGATATTCTCTACTAATATATAGTTAAGCTAAGACTCTCTCTATAATAGCTATTTCGGCTAATATCTCTTCTATATATAGATAAGCTTAAGTCTTCTAATCTTTTCTAAATTATAGAATATAGAGCTAATAAAAGAATATATTAGAGCGACCTCTAGTTACTAATATTTTAATAGAAGTCTAGAAGCTATTATACTTAAGAGAGTCTTATTTTTAAGTAATTTAGTAATATTTTCTATAATATATAGCGTTAGCTAATACTTCTAATACTTCTTCTTCTAGAATTATAATAGTTAGTCTACTAATAGTTTAAGCTCTAGCTTAAGCTAAGAGTTTTAAGAGGTATTAGTTTATCTTATTAGAGTATTATAATTCTATAGATATAGTAGGCTAAGTACTAATAGAGTATAAAATAGAAAATAGAAAAGAAAAGAAGAAGAGCTAGAATAGTAGAAGAATAACTATCTATATAGATAACTACTTTCTTTTTAGTTATAGAACTAGTACTATATAAGGGACTTACTAGACTATAGAGTACTATAATTACGCTTCTTAGAATAGAATATATTAGGATAAGGTAGTACCTTACTAAAAGAAGAGTCCTAGAATATATATTTAACTATAAGTATAGTTAGAAATAGAAAATACTAAAGTATATATATATATATATTTTATCTAAAGTAGAAGGAGAGGAGATACCTACTATTCTAAGTAGAGAGATCTATAAACTAGAAGGATCTAGCTAATATAAAGAGAGAGCTATATATAGTAGTAAAGTAGCTTATCTAAGAAGGAGTCCTAAACTAATTCTTATTTATAAGAGAAGAAGTATAAAAGAATAAAAGAAGAGAGAAGAAGAAGAATAGAGTCTAGTAAAAGAAGGACTTACTAGATATATAGTATTATCCGAAGGAAAATAGAAGCGAAGGAAGTAGCTATATAGGCTATAAAGTAAAAGGAAATATAAGAGTTTTTCGAAAGCTTTTCTCTCGACTAAAACCTATAGAGCGTACTACTTACTCTAGTTAAAAGAGGTAGACTAGTATATAAGAATTATCTATCTATCTATTATAATCCTATAAGAATAAAGTTATAGTTAGATATATATAGAAACTATATAAGTAGTATAGAGATAGAATATTATAACTAAATATATTAATCTAGCTAGATACTATAATATAGTAGAGAAGGATAAGTAGATAGTTAGATCTAATATTAAAAGTATATAAAGTAGCTAGCCTTTTTATATACTAACTCTATATAAGTAGTAGATCTTCCTAAAAGTTCTTATCTATTCTTACTCTATATTCGTTTATATCGTATACTACTATAGCCTTAATATTCTAAGTAGCTATAGCCTAGGTCCTAGTTAGCTCGTATAGATCTCTAGAGATATTTATTACTAGTTATTCTACTTTTCTTAGATACTACTAATAAGAAGATATAGATAGTATAGAAAGTAAAAGGAACGATAATATAGTAAGTTAGAATAATAGCTCGAATTGCTTAAGTAATAAGTATATAACTTTATAGTATATATAACGAGTAGGCTCTTATATCTCGTATACTATATAGACCTAGTAGGTAACTAATATATAGCTACTTACTTTAATATACGTCTTAGTATTCTTATTTAGTATATATATATCGAGCGCGATCTATTTATTTATAGTAGATCTAAAACTAGATCTAAAACTAGATCTCTAATCTTATCGTAGGCTCTATTACTCTCTATATAACTCTAGTAGATAGCCTACGTATATCGATATACTTATCTAGAAAGTAGACCTTAAAACTTAGAGTAAAGTATTTTATTTTAGCTACTCTAACTAAAGTATATAGTTATATATACTAGTAAGCTATATATTAGTTAGTAGGATTATAATATATATAGCTCTTACTTAGAGAGAAGTATAACTATAAAGTAGATTAGTAGAGAAAAGTAGTTTATAGGCTAGAGATAAAAGTACTTAAAATAAATTATATTACCTCTTCTTAGTAAATAGAGAACGTATCTCGATCGTTAACTTTTACTATAGTAAAAATATTATTATATAGTAAAATTAGTAGAAGGAAGCTATATATAAGATAGAAATAAGATTACTAGAGATAAGTTATACTATTTAGTATTAGAAAGTATAGTCTAGTTAGATATTCTAAGAGATACTTTAGGAATTAGGATTAGGTAATATAGGTTATATAATACTAGGTTATATAACTTAGCTAATTCCTATCTTAGAAGTAAGATATAACTTATAACTAACTAATATAATTAACTTAGTTAGTTCCTACTTATCGCCTCTACTTCTACTATATATTATATCTATAATACGAGCCTATCTAACGCCTCTATATAATAGGTTATAAGCCTAGGTTTATAGAGAGGCTCTAAGTAGAAAGAGTTAGCTTTCTTATTCTTAAAGTAATATCTATTACTTCTTATAGGATCTATAGTATTAACTAGATAGAGAAGTAGGAAAAGAATATAAGAGAGACTAGAAGTATATCCTATCTATACTACCTAGAAGCTTTAGAAGATTCTAGTTATAAGCTAGAAGTTCCTAAAAAGTAAATAAGATAAAGAAAAGTCTAGTAAGATATACTCTACTTTAAAAAAGAAGTATACTAAAGAAATATAAAAAGAAAAGGATTAGCTTTAGACTATAGTATCTAAAAGGATAAAACTAGGCCTAAGTACTAAGTACTACTAATACCTTAGAACTAGCTAGTAGTACTTTTCTAAAAAGGTAGATCTTTTAGAGGTTCTCTATCTAAGAATTTAACTAACTCTCTTAAAAGAGAAGAGTTCTTAGATACTTTAGCTAAGAGAGAAGAGTCTTAGTAACTAGAGAAGGTAGAAATCTAGAAGCTACTAATTAGACTAAAAGAGCTTATATTTTCTAGAGTTAGATTTATTTATTTAATTTTATAAAAATAGATTTAGTAAGTAGAGTTAGTAAGAAAAGAGCTATACTAGTACTATATAAGAAGAATTAGAGATAATAGTATAGTCTACTATAGAACTACTTTAAGTTAAAGAATATATTCTAGATTATTTTAGAATTAATACCTAACTTATCTATTAAGTTATTACTATCTATCCTTAGCCTAAAATATTTAAGAAATAACCTAATATAGATTAAAGCTAATATAACTACTAGATATAAGATAATAATCTACCTATTAGAAAATAACTAGAAAGAGATTCTTAAGAAGAAATAAGCCTTAAAGATATAGAAGAAGTTAAGAGCTAAGTATAGTAAGGTATATACTATATATATAATAGTATATATCTAGGAGTTTATAAACTTTTAGATAACTAAGGATATAATAATTAGAAAAGTATAAGTATAGCTAGCTAGTATAGCTAGAAGAATTATAGAGATAGACTTTTAGAAAATATACTATAAAAAGCTAGAGAGAAGACTTAAGTATCTTCTTAATAGCTTACCTAAAATATACTAAAGTATAAAGAATATAATTCTTACCTAGTAGTCTATAATATATAAGAGTATACTATAGCTACTAGAATTCTATAAAGCTAGACTAAACTAGTTCTAAGAAATAGTAATATTTACTAGAAGAAGAGAAATCTAAAGTATAAAGCTAAAATATTACTTATATAACTAGGAATATTTTAGAAGTATTACTAAGTATCTATACCTTAATAAAGCTAAGAGAACTATTAACCTAAAATAGACTAGTAGAGTAGAAAAGAGAAAATTACTACCTAGAGAGAATATCTTTAGAAAAAGATTTTTACTAGATAAAGAAGTACTAAAAGAAATAGTAAAGAAACTTAACTTAAAAATCTAATTACTTAAAAAGAAATAAAGCTTAAAGAAGTTTTCTAAGAAGGTATATACTATCTAAAAAGATATAGAACCTTCTATAGTATCTAAAGTATCTTAATTTCTATTAGAGAATAATAATATTAATAAAGTTATATACTTAACTATAGAAGTAAAAGATAAGTATATACTATTAAAATAGCTAAAGAGTATTATTAATATAGCTTAGAAATAATAAACGCGCTCTAGTAGATAATAATAATTATAGTAGGAGGCCTCGAGGCCTTCTAATACGTAATAATACTCTCTAACTAATACTATAATACTATAAGTAGAGAAGGAAGCCTAGAAGAAGGAGGTTATAACTCTAACTTTTAGACTATCTAAACCTATTTATAACTACTTCTCTCTAGCTAGTAAGGCTAGAAAATAACTACTAATACTAATACTCTAAAACTAATAATCTAAAAGAACCTAAGAATACTTACTAAATAGATCTAGAGCTACCTCGATATCTAGATAACTCTTTCTTTCTTTCTAACTCTTCTTCTTTTCTAATAGGTCTAGTAGGCTCTTCTCTACCTCGCTTTCTATTAAGAAGAGTTCTAGACTCTTTAAGCTATCTAAAAAACTCTCTAGAGCTACCTAATACCTACTACTACTACTCCGAAAATATAGGCCTAGATAGCCTAAATTAGATATATAATACTAAGATCTTAGCTTTAGATATCTATAACTATCTTAGTAAAAATAAATAACTAAGAAGAAAGAGAAGTAATAAAGAAAATAAACTATAAAGAGCTTAGAAGAAAACTTAGAGTATAGTAATTTAAAGCTATATAGAAGCTTCTAAGTAGAGACCTTAAAGTTATTCTCTATAGAAAGAAAAAGAAAAGTAGACTAGAAAAGAACTAATTATAGCTTAAAGCTATATACTTAGGAGCCTAAGTAGAATTACTAAGTATATAGGTAATTATATATAGTATTAGGACTTCCTAGAAGCTAGAAGATATAAATAGCTAGGTCTAGCTAGACTAGGATAACCTTATCTAGTTCCTAGATAGGCTTAAAATTAGAAAAGTCTTCTAGCTTAAGAACTAGAAAGCTAGAAAGAAGATAAACTTCTCCTTAGTAGTAATAGTAGTATAAGATAAGTAGACTATAAGAGAGATATATAAGAGAGGTATTACTATTAGTTTAATATAGTATATAGTAGAACTATACTACCTATAATAGAAAGTAGTCTAATACCTTAAGTATAATAACTTTAGGTATATTACTATCTACTATAGAATAGTAAAGAATACTTATAGAAAGTATATAAGTAAGTATAGAATAGATACTTATAAAGAAAAGAAAGTTAAGTACTATAACTATAGAGAAGACTATAAGGCCTACTCTTTCTAGTATAGCTATAAAGTAGCTATAAAGGCTAAGATAAAAGCTTTCTCTAAATAGTTTAAGAAGTAATAGGAGATATTCTTAACTCTAATCTAAGAAGATACTATAGAATCTCTAATCCTTAAAAGGAAGGCTCTACTAACTAAACCTATATAGAGAGATATTAGATATAAAAGTAGGCCCCTAGGTACTATAGCTATAGTAATAGTAGGTAGGAAGTAGATAAGTAAGCTCTACTTCTCTTCTATATAAAAGAAGAACGAAATCTAGAAGGAAGTAGATATACTCTAGGAAGGAATAGATATCGACCTAATTAAGCTCCTTTTCTAAGTATCCTATAAGTAGCTAAACTCTAACTATCTACTAATATAATATTAATAGGTTAAATACTACCTAAACTCTACTACTAGATAGCTAGATAGTAGAAGAAGCTATAGTAATAGTACTATAGAAACTATAGCTTAATATAATAAATAGTAAAATAAAGACTAAGAAAGAGTACTATATAGTTCTTCTACTCTAATAGAACCTAAGAGTAGTAATACTAGTATTAGATAAAATTAGAACCTATAGCTAGAAACTAATATTCTATAATATAGAGAACCTAGTTACTATCTAGATTTAAACTCCTATAGGACCTATCTCTATTTATAACTACTATAACCTTTTAGGACTAATAAGCTATAGATAAGAAAGGACTATACCTATACTTTAGGAAGCTCTTACCTACTCTCTAGAAGAAATACTTCTAAGCTATATAGTTATAGAGAACTTTAACCTCTACTATCTAAAGTAGAAAGGAAATATAACCTATATCTAATATACTATAGTAGATAAACTAATTAAGGCTACTAAAGAGGCTAACCTATAATTAGCTCTAGAGCTAGGAATAATTATATAGAAGAGATATATAGCTAGCTACTAGATACTAGACCTAGTATTTACTAGCTCCTCTCTCTAAAATCTAATCTAGAAATATAAAGCTCTTCTAGAGGAAATATATAGCTCTAACTATAAATCTCTTAGAATAACTCTCTATATTAACTTTTAGAGACTACTAAAGTAGAGACTAAGGAAGTAGTAGAAAGCTATAAACTAGACTAGAATCTAGAGCTTTCTTACTTAAGCTACTAGCTAGCTTAACTAACTCCTACTCTATATAAAAGACTATCTAGATACCTTTATAGAGGAAATATAGTTCTCTATTTAGAGAATTATAGAAGATATTATAAAATAATACTCTACTAGGTTTATCTATAAGTTATATATATTAGTTCTAATATACCTTAGACTCTAGACTATATATACTAGCCTCTATATAGTTCTAACTACTAAGCTATTATATTATATAAAGATAGTATAGACCTAGGAGTATAGAGAAGCTATAAAGCTAGTAAGAAAGAAAAGAAAGAAATAGAAAGCTAATATAAATAAGTAGAACTATAAATAATACTTTAAAGCTTTCTATATAAAGAGTAAGATTATAAGAAAAGAATAGAATCTAGCCTAGAGGAAGCTAATTAGAGAAGTTATAGAGAACTCTAGAAAAGTATAGAAGATAGCTAAATAGATAAGAGAGGAAGTAAACTAAGAGTACTAACTACTATACTTTTCTAGCTTATTAGACCTAGAGTATAATAGAAATATAAATAAAAAGAAAGCTATAATTCTTATAAAGTATTTCTTTCTAACTCTAAGAGAAGTAGATCTTAAGAATATCTAAGATACTTAACTACTACTCTAGTTCTAAATAGAAGCTAAAGTTAGCTTAAAAGAAGTAGAAGAAATCCTAAGAAAACTACCTAATAATAAGACTCTAGGACCTAACTAAATACTAAACCTCCTACTTAAGAAATATAAAGAATAGCTTATACTAACTCTAGCTAAACTCTTTACTACCTATCTAAAGAAGATATACTACTCTAAGCTACTTAAGTACTCTACTATAGTAGTACTTAGAAAGCTATAGAAACTAGACTATATAAAGCTAGGAGTATATAGACTAATTACTCTACTTAATATAATAGTAAAGGTCTTAGAAGCTATAGTTATAAAAAGAATATCTTAGAAAACTAAGAATAGGAAGCTCCTTCTAGAAGAATAAATAAGTACTAGACCTTATTACTAAGTAAGTTAGAACTATCTAGAAAGCTAGACCTAGAGTAGTAGTATTAATACTCTATCTTAATATATCTAGAGCCTTTAATAAGATATCTTACTAGAAGCTACTCTATAATATTAGAATAAAGAGCTTCTCTAATTTTATTATAGGCTTTATCTAATTATTCCTCTAAGATAGGACTACTTATCTTAGACTAGGAGAATTTATAGACTAACTAAGGCTCTAAAATATAGGAATTCTCTAAGGCTCTATACTCTTTCTAATCCTTTTCCTTTTCTTTATATTAACTCTACTCCTAACTCTATATAAAGAGAATACCTTAGTAATAGGATTTATAGATAACTCTCTTAAATTAGCAGAATTATAGAATAGCGGAAGTATAGTGCTAGAGGAAGCACAGACGTCGTAGGTAGGCAGAGAGTAAGAGAGCAGAGTAGTAAAGAGTAGAAAGCTTTCCTTACTTACTTAGTCGACTATACTACGCGCTATAGGCCTTCTTATATACTCTATTACCGCGTACTAGAAGGTTCTACGTACGCGTAATCGCGTACGAGCACTAGGCAACTCTAGGACTAGTAATACTAAAGATAGGACCTCGTAGAATAGCTTAGAATACTATAGAATATCGATTAGAAATCGATATTCTACGAGGTTCCTTAGACTTCTAGAAGCTAGTCTAGAAGGATATCTATAGAAACTTCTAGTCTACTGCTTACGCAGTCGCCCTAGAGGTTTCTAGAACCTTCTAGCCAAAAAGGGTAGTTAGACAGGGGCACCCCCAGCTACCTTCCGTATTAGGAAGGTGTTGGGTCAGGTCACGTGACTTAGGGGGTGTTGGGTGGTGGTCACGTGACCCCCTGAAGGGTGTTGGGTGCTAGTCACGTGATCGTGACCCAACACCCCAAAAGGGTAGTTTGTGGGGTACCCCCCTGTCCACCTGCCTAATTAGGAAATAGGGTCTCTAGGATAAGCTAAGCTTACCCTTTCTAAGACGCCCTCCTAAGATTAGCTTATCTAGAGTCTTCTAATCTTATAATCTTAGTCCTTACGGCGTAATAACTCCTATTAATGCCTATTATTATCCGCGGCCGCGTATAGTCTTCTTAGACTATAAATTAAGGCTATAGGAGCAGCTTTAGAAAAAGGTCCGAGCTTTCTCTAAAGCTTCCTCTAGAGTCTATAGATACTTAATGTCCTATTCTTACTAATTCTAATGCGATTATAGGCGTCCCTATAACGCTAGAATAGCTATAGGCGATAAGCTTATAGACTAGGATAATTAATGCGTACTATACCGCTATTATCCTTAATATTAAAGCCGTATCTAGTGCTAAAACTACTCAAATCTTGAATCTAACCTCTTAACCTAGTAATCGCGAATAGAGCTCTTAGAGATTCTAAGTCTTTCTAAGACTTTTCTTAAGCATTCTAAGGCTATTATAAGCCTTTTTAGGGCGTATAACTAAGCATTCTAATCGCCCTTAGCTAATATATCGCCCGATTAATGCACCTTATAATAGGTCCTCTCTTAATCGTAAAAATAAGGGACCTTCTAGGGCTTTAGTAAGGATATCTGCTACTTGCTCTTTAGTAGAGATCCAAACTAGCTTTATAAGCCCGCTCTCGTTAGAATCGCGTACAAAGTGATATTGTATATCTATATGCTTTGATTTCGCGTGGTGCTCGGGGTTATTAGCTAATTCTATAGCCGAATTACTATCGGTATAGACCGTAATCGCCCTATCTTCTAGCCCGAGTTCCTTAAGTAAATCTTTAAGGAATATAGCCTCTTTAGTAGCCTCTTTTAAGGCCATATATTCGGATTCGCAGCTAGAGAGGGCTACGGATTTTTGAAGAATAGAACGCCAACTAATAGGTGCTCTATTAGCTAGCAAAAACACGTACCCTGTCGTAGATTTACGCG